>CCAG010015694.1:0-120790 GCA_001077435.1 Glossina morsitans morsitans
TATATACAAATATACACTTTAATGAATATATTTATATTATTAATAATATTAATATAATTTTAGACTAATGAGATGAATTCTTAGACTAAACAAAAGACATTGAGCACTAGCAACACAGGCTATCGGCTCTAATTTATAAAATGACATTAGATATTGAGCTTAGTAGTTTTAATAAAGTAATATATTGAATTAATATTCTGTTCTGAAGCTGATTTTGGAAGTCCGAAGGGTTAATCGTTTTAAATGCAATACTTCTAGCCAAGGAAAAGTTAAGGCAGTCGCAGAGGATGTGTGTGTTTGTCCACAACTGCAGATTGGAGAGGAAGACTTCTTCAAGATCCATTGGTGAGTTGCAATTGTATGCCCAAGGCGAATTCTCGAAAATGTTTGGATCTTGATTTTCTCGACATTTGTTGGATATAAAGGTGGAATTAATTGAGTGTTAATAGAAGAGTAGTGTTGATGATGGTATTGTAGATTTATATATATATGTATATATATATATATATATATATACCTTTTATGCAGACCTTTCAAAATAGTGCATTCTATGGAGAGTGGTCCTAAGAATGGCCATATCTACCGCATTTTCAAAAGAACTAGTTCTTCAGTCAATGTTCCGCAGCGTACAAAGTTTTGCTGAAATATCTCAACGTTTGCCACCTGTAGGTTGAATATAAAAACATATGGGCAGACATCATGCAAAGAAGATGGATAGATATGGATGGAGGAACACGCACACAAAGGAACAGACGGACATACATACTTAATCGATTGTGGTGGGCGTTGCGTATATCGGCAGAAACTATATATAGTCTGGGCTGTAAGTGCGAAAGGGAGTAATTATATTCGCTGTGGACGCTGTGCATCATCTATGCCTGCTGCCATTATTTAAAAAAAAAATTCGAAACATAATTGACATTTCAAGTTCCGGAATGTTAGGTGTGCTCGGTGAATTTTGGCGTTTTTGCACATTCACTGTAGGGTCTTCCGTAGGACATCCGTGAAGATCCTTATCGTTCCATCGGTTGCAATTTGTGACTAAGAGTTAAAAACGCAAATTTTTTTCGCTTTCGCAGACGTGATCTCAGTTTATGTCGCACTGTAGGCGATGCCTATACCAACCTGTTTGCAACAAGGTCCGATTTGAAGCCTATGTACTAATTCGAGCGATTAGGAGTATGCCAACCATACACACACATGCAGACAGACGGGTAAGTGAACGTACTTAGATTGCTTTAGATGTTTACTCTCATCAAAATCTCTGAAGTCTCCTTCTATTTCTTGCATACATTTTGACAAAATGATGACAGAATCTGTCCTTCGATGGTAGGCGTAAAAAAGAAACAAAGACTATATACGCTCTTATAGAAATCAACATTGACAGTCAAGTAAACATAAAGATGTCCGCACATAAGCTCAGTCGTAACGTATGTTTGACACTCGCTTAGTTGAAGATAAGGGATCGAAAAGCGCGCTTTCGATAAAGATATCAAATTTAAATTGGAGCCATTATTAAAATTACTACAAAGAATGTGGAGCAGGTGGTGAAGTTCGCTTTGTTAAGCCTGACTAAATGAAAATGCGCATAAATGCAACAACTTAAGAGTTGTTTCTTGCCTTATTAGTGTAAGGCATAATTTTATTCTCTTTTTTATAACAAAATTTCTAGCAGTGCATCTCTAAATGTAACGAAATCGTATCAAATACGTACACGCATGTAACATAGTACATCAATATAGTCTCTCTCCATATTCCGGAACAAATGGCCCCATCATTAGTTGCTTGGGTGTGTAAGTGTTTCTAAACATTTCGAATTTTCCAATCGACTTTCTGATGAATAATTTGTGTCACTATCGTTGATAACTTTGTCCGCATCCTATTCGCGTAACGATTACAGCTCACCCTTCACGCTGCGTGAAGCAGTTCTTCATTAACTGGGCGAGTATGTTGGAAGATTAATTGAATTTAATTGATTTGCTAAACCAAACTAAATTGACCAAACTGTTTAGATTCAGTACACACAAGCCAGAAAGATAGACTACTACACACAAGCAAGAAGCGCAAAACGTGGAATACAAGTTTAGCTACTAGGAGACTAACTTACGAAAGAAAACCAGAAGTTAAAAGAAGAGAACAACAAAATGATTAACTTCGATATGCTTAGCTGGGCTCGCTGCGAAGCTGTATGATTCACATTTACAGATGCTTCGCCTGTTTGGTGGTGTTAATGCTGTGACTTTTATTCTGATGAACACAAATGACATCATCACTGGTTGAAGTAAATTGTTGTGTTTTCTTTTTAATTGTAGTCTAACATTATTGGGAGCTTGCAATCTCTTATTTAGTTCACTCATTTTGTACTCATGTATGTTTCGAAATAAGCGTCACTGTAGGCTTTGGGTTAGCGTTGGTGTTGGATGTTCACATTGCTTCTTGTTGTCATTGCAAACTTGAATGGAATGTATGTACTGCATGTGTACGTTATTGCTGTTGCTGTGTCTGTTATCATCAGCATCGTCATCGTCATTGCTTTCTAAATATAGATTTTGTTTAAATATAAATTTCAGCTTCTAATAGAAGAAATGAACTTTTCATGTCATCACGCGAAACGAATACTTTTATGCACATGCGTAATAGTAATGGATCAGTAAATGTGAAGCGCAGTTATAAAGTCTACTCTTAAGTGAGTCAGTTGGTCAATGAAAATTCTTCTACGTCGGATTTATATATATCCGATGTCCATATATTTCGGGTTCCAAGTTTGAATTGTCCAAATCCCGTATGTGCAAGCAAGTAGCTGAAAATCACGACTAGCAAATCATTGCTCGCGGATTCAAATCTCAGTGCCTTACAACACACTTAGCTATGGTGTGCGCTTAGTCAATAATGGCGTAACAGTTGCAGATAGGACACACACTTACCAAGCTGCATGTATTGTCTATCCCGTTCTCTTTCCTCACTGCCTTTTGATCGTCATCGTCCTATTTCACGGGGAAGGAACGTCCTCTGAAAGATTGGTTGCATACAAAAAGCTCTCAAACTTCGCTCTAAGGCTATGACGGACAAAATGCACAAGAAATCTTCGTTCTCCGAAAGCTTCTGTCTGCTGCAGTTTCACCCTCCTCGCTAATGCCATTTGCTCAATTTTAGTCAGTCTCACACCGTAATATAGAATTTATAAAAATCGTTTATAGTAATTGGATTAAAATAAATTTTGGACCCAAATTTAACAAAACCCATTTTAAATATATGTTTATTTGCTTATTCTTCTTTCTATAAAAGTCATTGTAAAGTGGAAATATCAGGTTTTGTTTCGATCTTGGCTACTCCGGGGGGGTTTATTTCGAAACTAGGTCAACTTTCAGCCTTTCGTAGTAACCCCCTTAAATATTTCATTATTTTCCCACAAACATTGAATGTAAGTGAGTGGGTTCCGTTGTCTACGCCCCTAGTATATCATATAATGGAATCTACGAGGACATTCCAAAGTCTCAAGGAACTAGAACTAATTTTCCATCTATCCTGCTTGGCTTGACGGTCCTCTCTTAATGCACTTGAAACCTTTGTAGCGAATGAAGGTCTACGCTTTATCATTATTTACAAGCAGATCTGTGTTTTATCGTCCATTTTGCTGGATATGACCGACTGGATATGACAACTTTATTTTATTTATTCATTACTGGTCATATTAGCAGCTGCACGCTGTTAAGATTAAAGACTAACATTACGGAACCATAGAGAAGCTCATCGATCAAGAGGACAGCAAAATTTAAAATAAACAGCTTTTTTGACGTAACGGTTGTGAGTTCAAATCTGAAATGCGGCAATGTTCCTATAAGGCCTTAGATGGTGGAGCTTTAAGACTTTAGTCTTATAATTTACTTCTCCGGCTAAACTAGTAGCACCAATAATAGAATAATTTTGGGATTAAAATACTAATAAGTGAACTTAGGTGTAAGTCTTAAACTAAGTCATTCTAGCAAAGCGCATCAAACAGCAGCAAGCAGGAAAGATAAAGTGCACAGTGTACAAAGTCTTGAACGCGAACATAAATCTAAGCAACTATTATGTAATTTAGTTACTTACAAAGCGCTGTCTACCGCGCTGAGATTCGAAGCCGCGACCACCGATATTGCGGTTGGGGATCATCGATTAAAATAATTGATTACTTAAAGCCATTGCACACCTATTTTCCTCTAATGTCAAAGCAAATATCGATATCATACATCGGCTATGCATTGTATTGTAATTAGCTAATGAACGTCGTTATTAATACCATTGTGTGAAACAAATACAATTATAGTCAATCACTTGACTAAGTCAATAAATTTGCTTCATATAGACAAGCCGTTGCTCTTGTTTAAGAAAGTCAAAGATAACATAATAAGAACGCAATTTATTAACACTTGGAGACGTCATCGCGTGCAATGCCATGTTGGCTATGTGTACATGTATGTTTAATATGCGACTATAACAATAACAATGATAACAACAACAATGAAGACTAAAAGTACTAAACAATCCATCAATGGCCTATCAGATATTAAATGAACGATACACGCAAAATATAAACAAAATAGAGAAAATATATAGGGAAGCAGACGGTTCGTGTGATACGTGTTGTGGTTCTTCTTCCAACCATTGCCAGAATATATTTCATATTCCTAAAAATACATAATTTATGAAATTCATGATGGGAGTTTGAATTCAATTGGTGTAAATAATCGTCGACCGCACTAAGTGAACAACAACATCAACAATAGAAACATGTCGTTTTTCCGTATATTTATTATATGATATTTTGTATGTTAACTTGAAACAAGTATAGAAAGCAAAAAAAAAAAACAGTCAAGCAGCATATATGCTTGGGGACCTGTGCATGCAGCCAATAAACTCGTACCGATACTACAACGGGAAAACGATACTGAAATAAACAAACAACCTTATCATCATCATCACCATCAGCAGCAACGACGACGACATCTAATATCTATAATAGGGTATAACAAAAGTAGAGAGAGTCGGAGGATTAGGCCAAAAAACTGCGGTGATGTTGATGACACCTATAAAACATTAACTTGTCAATAAAAGCAATTCATTATGTCGCTTCAATAAATACCCTCAGGTATACACGACCGTAACCGTATACACGAGCTTTTCATAGCGTACTTTTCCGCATTTGACTTCTCAGCTAAAAAAATATAAAATGCATGAGAAAACGTTATGTTTGGGAAACCCTGTCTCCCTCTAAAAAGGTTTTTTTATTATCGCCTTCATTGACACACGTAACAGTTTTAATAAACCCTGAACCAGCATAACAACATCATTGGTTGCCATTTTATAGATGCTGCCAGACTCCTGTGTCGCTTTATGCGGTTTTCCAATAAACAATGAAATATATTTTACTTTTCGAATAAACAACAAAAAAAAAAAGCATTCATAAAGTCTCACAACCATTACGTTTTAAATGTCGTCAGTGGTAACAGCGACCATTCTAGCTGGTGGTATCATTACAATCTGTTGCTTGCTTGCTAACGAGCTGCTTATAAATTTTGGGGTTGTTTCGAGTCTCTTCTTTTATAGATCCCTTGCTGTTACGTCGTTTTATTTTGCAAATGCAATAAATTCCATATAACAGAAATAATTTTGCAAAATTTTTCGTGGAGTTGACGCATTATTACGCGTTTCTTCTCCTTTCGGATTCAAATGATTTCAGTTAAATACAAAGTTTGTCAATTAATTTGCACAAGTCTTCGTCTGAAACAGAACCAAAAAGTTATCGGATAATGTTCGCTCCGAACTCGATTTAAGGAAATTGTTATTCCCGATCATTCATGACAGATCAGCTGCTTGTGCAATGTTTGAAACGAAAATGATTCTCTCGCCCCCGAGGCTTAAGCCCGAATCTTTTCCGCTGGAAAATCGAATTTGAATACTGTCTGCGGAAGACGTGTGCATCTCTACCTATTTCAGAGTAATAACTGTCCTCCGCCTAGCCAGACCTCGTAGTTTTGCAAGGTTTCAGCTCTTTCCCTCTCTCTCTCTGTCTTTCACACCATTTGCCAAAACCTTGACATTTGCCTTCTTTCTGAAATCTTAGAAGCTTCAGGGTCTATATGAGAGAAGCAATCTATCCGTTATTTTACCAACATTTTAATAACAAAGAAAAGAAATAATTAAGAAAAGAAAAATAATAAATTCTGAGAAATATTTATTATTGGCATACATTGGCTTTTCGATGCTCACCACATTAAGCTTTTTCGAAATACTGTTATCGCAGATGGTCAATTACGTTAACTTTGCCCAAAATAGTTTTTTATTTTTTTTAAGATCTTGACAAATAGACCTGAATAGCTAGAGTTCTATGTATCTTGTTTTTTAAAGTTTGTAAACCAGGTATAATTTCAAGTACGGTTACTTGAGAGGTAAGAAAAAGTTTTTATTGATTAATAAATACTTTCGGTTTCTTATCAACAATATGTTAAAATAAATGTATGTATAGTGCGTGATACTTATTCCGCTATTTTGATGGCCATCAACAGCACATCTGGTGTAGCATGTATAAAATCTACTCTATGGCCTGTACCACGAGGCTTATTTACTTGCGACAAGAAAGCTAGCTTCAGCAGACATACACCACTTCTTAAAGTAATTTCAGAGTCTGTCTATACCCATGCATCTAATTCGCCATTTTTCTGTTATGCAGCAAAGCTTAAATGTTTTGTTTTGTCCGCAAACTACAGCAAAATCACATATTAATTACCGGAAAACCTGTTTTAAGTAGAACAACATGGAGTCCATTGAAAGTGTTTTTACAATTGAAATGTAAAGAAATATTTTATATAGAAAGTTAATGATATTTTGATTTCGTGTAACAAATTTCGTAAAATATTTAGTCCGTGAGATATGGAATCAGGAATGTGAAGAAATACGAAAGAGTCGCTTGGAGCCCTGTTTACCAATACAATTTCTATTATTCCAATGGAAGGATAAGTTATGAGAACTAAGAAGTATTGGAGGGACAAGTCGCAGTAAGTTCTAATCTCAAGTTTTCTATTTCCCTTTATTCAATTCATTCAATTATTTTAAAGTTTCGAGTAAGTAGATGACAAAAATTATATTAAACGCAAGGAAAAACTTTCACAACACAAACTTGATTACAAAACAAACATTTGATAATGAAACGAGGAAAAAAGTTTACATCAGCGTCGTAGTGAGAGTAGAAAATTTGCCTTAACCCTACCAAACTTGCGAATGTTTACATACATTATACTAAAGGCTCGTGTCAGGAACGTGCAATAATGGATGGTAGGAAGCAAAGCCAGACATCGGACTAGCAATTCGTAATTAACTATAACATAACTTTTGTTTTAAGCAAATAAAGCGTAGAAGGAAAATGAAAAAAGGGTTACAATTTCATAGAAATTGCTACGCAACACACCCACATTACCAACGACATAAAATCATAAATTTCAAACTACTTCAATCGACATGATTTAACCTACCTTCGCTTTACTAAATCGTTAACATCGGAGGTGTAGAGGTTAATAAAACGATGGTTAATAAATTTTTATGTATAACAAATAAAACATAAAAATTGTGACTGCCATAAAAGAAAATCAATAAACTTTTAAGTGAACATATTTTCGTTACAACATATTTTCGGACGTATAAAAAATAAATATGCGCCTCTCATCGTCATACGCAGCACTTGCGAATAACGGTAAACAACTTTTGTAACCTCCAACAACATGGATCAGTCAAAGGTTTCGCAAAGCCCACGTATTCTTGATCCTCAGCGCAACTGCACGCTATCGATCTATCTGCTATTGATTTGGACTCTCGGGTCAACTGCATCCATTCAAGAACTTTGATTGAATCCCCGTCAGCGGAAACTCAAATTTAATTTTAAATCGTTTAAACGCTCCTTACCTTTTGTCGTTAATATTATTTAGTAAGATAGTTAGTTCAGTTGCACGCTAAGTAAACAGAAGAAAATATAAGAGTTACCAAGTTTTGTATCCTCTAGACAGCTATTCATTCCCTTATATATATATATAAATATATATATATGTATGTTGTTTATATCTTGATTATTTCTTGATTATTTGTTTACTTTCTTTGTTTGACAATTTTATCTTATACTATAGTACTTCTGCTATCGAATGCTATTGGCATTGACATGCAATGCTCTGAAAGTTGTATAAGAGTAACTGATATCTTCGAGAGCTCTGGTATAACTTGGAGCAATTTATTCAATTAAACTCTGTGCTTGCCTACTTGCCAATTTTTTCTTTTTTTTTTATAGACGTCATTAAGAAAAACCCCACTTTTTTTGTACGGTACATGCGTTCCTTAGAAATCCGTGCGACAAAAATTGTAGTAAAAAATACACGCAACATATGGCAAATTTGGGGATATGTTCCACATTTTAAAAAAATCGTGCAAGATGGAAAACTCGTAAATGTTTTCCAAAAAAACCGTGCAAAAAAGTTAATAATGAAATCCATATTACACAATATATTTATGAATCAACAACCATTCATTTTATTACAAAACCCAAAATAAAATTAGTTTACTAATTACAGTGAAAATTCAGTCCATGAGTACGCACAGCATATAAAAATTGAAATTGGAACTAGGAGTAAAAATCAATTCCCCAACTATTCATCGTTACTTAATGAGAAGCATGCACGTTTGTTACGAACTGGATCTAAAATGCTGTCCTCGATAGCTATGTCGGATATGTTTAGCACGACTGTCGGGTTTGATTCAAATGAGGAATTTCGTTCGTCATTAGTGGCTATAGAGTAAATCACATGTTTGAGCATAAACCGAGTGACTTCTGACGACAGTATTCTTTCATTTTGTTGCTGTGAGACGCTGTCAAAATGGGAAAATTTTTTTACTTGGATTCGTGTTAGAACAAAAAATTCGTGCAAAAAAGGTTATTTATCGTCGTTGGTGAACCGTGTTATTTCAAAATCGTGTAAAAAAAAACAAACTTACAAATATTTAAATACATTCTCTGGGCATTAAATGCGATATCCCCTGCCACGTTTTGCTGTGGGGAAAATTCTGTGAGTCAAGTTCACTTATCGAAGTTTTGTAAAATTCGTCCTAAGTCTTTTTCAATTCTTTCACCCATTCATTGCATCCTCCTGCTTTATTTATTCCCAATTCGATTTCCTTCTATTTAGTGCACACGTTCTACTCTCTCTCTCTCTTATTATTTTCATTTAAATTTATTGAAATTTTTCTACAAATGTGACCGAAACACGTACCGACTGCAGTTACAATATTTTTTTCAAATATTTCTGAAGACAACAAGAAAATATTCCTCTAGTCACCTGCATGCATGCACGCGTAGTTCATATCGATTGCTTACTTTGTGTTTGTGTGTATTGTGGGTTGAGAAGGAAGTCATAAGTTCTCAGTGTAATGTGTTTTACTTATCAATGGACGATATATAAAATAAAAAATTTTCGTTTCATCTCAAGTTAAATATTATTATGTGAAAGGCATAATATTATTTAAGTAAAAGCAGTTATGTAAACTAATTATTTAAAAAAAAATAATTCGCGGTCAACTTCGTACAGCACGCGTATATCACTTTCGAGAGTTTGTCTCTTTGTTATACCCACTTAGCAAATACTTGATATACTGTTTTCTTTCCACTTTGACCTGACTGTGTTCTTGCACTAGTTTGCTAGCTTTGTAGCAGACGTACGGTATATAGGTAACTATAGCGTCAATCAAAATTTCGGCCAATAGACGTATAGCTGATGATATGAAACCACGCTCAGTCAATAAACGTTAGTGCGATTAATAAGTAAAGTAACTAACGGCAGAAAGGGAAAAAATACAAAATTCCTTTACTACGAGTTGAAACAATCCTTCATAGAACTATATGTCAAATAACATGACATCTATAAGTACTTGTATGATAACCATAGCAAATAAACAACAACTTTGGCCAATTTCCACCAAGGAAGTAAATGAGTTTCCTGATGCGATTAAAAACTGTTTGTATGAAAGGTTGAACACAAAAAAACACTAAAGAAAGGGTCATCGTGTGTCACGAGGAGTCTATCTATGGCTTTGCATCTATTAACCCCCATTGCTGATGTTTTTAGCAACAATATCTGGTTCAATTTGCTCAATTGATGTCGGTAGACATCTGCAGTAACAGCTTCAATCCAAGCCTTGTTGATCCCACCATTTGCACAGCAAAACTCTCCGCTTCAGTGCCAACCTGGTTGACTCACTTAGACTATTGCATGACCTTTTGTAGTTGAGATTGACGTAGTAAATCTACTTTTCATTGCCAGTCACAATACGCCGGAGAAAACTGTTCTTTTTTCCGCCGCAATGTTCGAAATGGCATTTCAGTCAATCCGTACGATAGCCATTTTCCCTCCTTTTGGATCTCTCCTGTCGGATATAAATGTCTAGAAACAGTTGATCCATCAATTGCTCATCTGTGCTGACTTTTCGTGCAATAAATTTTACAAATCATTGCCCCAGAACTCTTTTGGTTATCCGGCTGTTCTTTGTCATTGACACAAAATCGCCACTTCTAAACCGTTGAAACCAAATCCAACAATTTGGCGATGTGATGTAGCAAGCTTCCAAAAGTGTTTGATGGGCTTCGGCAATAGATTTCTTTAAATCAAACACCAAAAGTGATTGATGTCGAAAGTGTAATGTTGAGCGTTCCATGTTTAGCGTCTGTGTAACACTGAATAACTCAATAATACTAAATGGAAAGCTGCAATTTTATATAGACAAAGACCAACATCAGCGAATTTAAGTGTTGTATGGCGTTGTATTACTTTATCACTTTTACCAAGAGATGTAACTGATCAAAATACATGCAAGCGCCTAATATTACACGTCCATACATCTCAGTCATAGCTACTTTGAACTGATTGGCTAATCATAGTATTTAAAAGACATAGACAAGCCAAACGGAGTTTTTAGTGACAAGTTACCCGCCGTATACCGAGTAACATCACAGGGACGTCACAAGCTACAAGGCATTTTTACTATGAGGTTTTCGTAACAATAACAACAATTTACAGCAAAATTGATGTTAAAGAGTGTCATTGGGACTATCGCTCCAGAATATTAAATCTGCTATAAAATGGTAAAGAAATGCAGTCCCAAGCCCTTATGACCGCTGATCGGCTGTACATTTAAGTTTGCTAACAACGTCGTTCTCTCCTGCTTAGGTATCTTACTGATTGTTCACACTGATGTAATCCACGATCGATCTCGATGGTATCCATTTAGAAACAACATGTCGTCACCATTCAGAGCCGTGTGTTTTTTACAATAATTGATTAACTTATCACACTCAATATTTCCTAGATATTCCAGATAATATATTTTCAAAAGCCA
Organism: Glossina morsitans morsitans; assembly: GCA_001077435.1. Lineage (NCBI taxonomy): Eukaryota > Metazoa > Arthropoda > Insecta > Diptera > Glossinidae > Glossina > Glossina morsitans. The sequence continues at coordinate 11,407 of CCAG010015694.1, forward strand.
ACAATTGGTTACACGATAAGCTTTGTACTATCGTTAAAGTACCCTTTATAAAGTTAGTAGGCAGTAAAAAGTCGATATTCAAAACGAAGGGAAATTCTTAGATATTTCGTAGACTTTCTCTTTTTCTTTCTTATTCTTCTTTCCATCTCTTAGGTATTCCTCGATATATGTTCTGAAGTTCTGAAGCAGAATATCCATAAAGTTTTCAACTTTTTATTGTCTTTCGGGAAAAATCTCGATTCAGATTAGTCCAAATACCGGAGCTCCATGGTGAGTGACTCTATCCCTTTAGTAGTAAATTTTCTTTGCAAAAATATCCGATAACGATACCGAACTTTGCTTAAAATGCTACAAATTTCGACATATCCCTGTGTTAAAATAAATAAAGGCACTTATTAAGTAAAAATGCAATATTTTAGTAAAAAACGAATTCAAATCTTATGGTCTTATAGGAGGAACTATTTAATTCTTTACATTATTGCGCTTAAAATTTGTTCAACCCCTTTCGTCATTAAATATGAAAAATGAAACCTCGTTACTCTATAACGGGTTACTTGTCATGAGGATCGCTGTACGAGGAGAGGTCTGAAAGATAGACTTATGCGGTTCAAAGCTACTGCAGCCAAGTTATATGCCAAGTCGCTATTTTGTGTTAAAAATAGATTTTGTTGCCATAAACGGGACTTCTTTTGTAAGGTGGTTTGTATGGAAGTGGATGGAGTTCCACATCATCAAAATTTATCCTATTCTATTATTATATATGAAATTGCCATTATTTACGAATTTTTGCCGAGAAAAATTAAAAATACAAAATTGTTTCATACAAGCCCTCTTTATAAGAGGGATCTCGTGAAAATGAGCCAATGCACTTTCAGTAACGTTTGGCTCTGTAGCACAAGATGCCACTCTGTCACATTTCATCAGTGTGGCCAGGAAGTTACAACAGGAAGTGGACAAGACAATACAGGCAGAGACATCGAACGGACAGACGGGCAGACATACTTAATTTGTTTCAAAATACGATTCTGCATCGTTTGGCGCAGTAGACAATCGCACATACATCTGTCGTAAATCCTTTGGATGTTGCATATACCCGCACAAACTTAATTAACCTTAATGTAACCTTGCTTGCCACGAATAGTAATGACGCGGAATTCAAAACGAAACAGTAAATATTTAATTAATACTCACCTTGATTAGCGGACAAGGTAAAAAGGAAGGGGGAGAGCAAAGATGCAAACATACATACGCAAGACACTTCTTTCACTTCAGATCATTTTCCAAAGTTAGCTGACGTTGCAATAATGCTGCAAAAAAAAAAATGATGAACAAATTTATATAAATATTCATTTATGGCAGTTCAAAGAAGAGAGAAGAACAGAATGTAAATAAACATAATGCTACAAGAGCATCAGAAGAGAAAGAGAGAGAGAGAGAGAGGGATAGATCGTATTAAGTTTAGGTCGAATTAGCAGCACGCAACCATTCTAGAGATCAAATTTAATACAATTTCGTCCTGCTCTTCGAAAAACTATCAAGCAGTCTGGAGTCGCGTACTACTCCCTACATGCAGCATTCCTATCAAGTCGTGCCTTCGGCATGCTTCAATAAAAGGCCAAGCAGGCAGAAATTCCGAATTTTGAACCAACCTAGAAATTGTGCTATTGATGTGGTTTTCAATACACAATTTCGTGGCTTGCACAGTCACTTGACAAAGTAAATACTTCCCCTAAGGGGAGAGAATGTAAAAACAAACGCAAAATAACAAGAATTTAATGAGACGTAGAAAAGTTGGAAATGATAGGAAAACCCTTACAGCGTGAAAAAAGTTATAATTGAAAGTTGAAAAGTTTCGTAAAAGAAGAACAACGATGCGACGTTGATAATAACGATGATGACGATGTTGAAAGATGATAATAAAACATTTTAGAGAAAGTTTTGCTTTTCGTTCAAGTGAATGGAGAAAACTGAAGAAAGAAAGGAGGCGAACTTATATAGTTGCGGGTTAAATTGAAAGTAAGTTAACAAAAGGCAAATGACTACCGAGGAAGCAAGCACTTCACGATTATCGGTGACGGAGCACGGCATGCAAGCAAGTAAACGGTAGTAAAATTTGTTTAAATCCCCAGGTTGTCATGATTAAATCATCATGCAAATAGCTGTTAAGTACAGTTGAATAGCGTTAGCGGAAAACTTTTACGCTGTTAACGTTAAGAAATATTTACTTGCAATTGAAGTTTAATTTATTTATTTATTTATTTTTATTTTTTTTTTTTTTTGTACATCGTTATGGCATTTAAATGAGTATTTTATCTAAAATCCTTCTTCCGAATATGCGACCGAATAATATGAATAATATGAAGTCCTGCAAGACTACTTTGCGTAACTCTTATATTGCAGTTTTATACGACTTTTAATCTATGTATATACATAGATTGTCTTGCTTGTATTTTTTATTGCTTCTCCGTTTATTCGCTGATAGGCGAAAGGAAAAGCTACATATTTAGTAGCGTGTATCGTATCTGTGGTCGATGTGCGACAATTGTGATGTGGCACAGTATTCAAGCAAGTGGCAATGTAATGCAATCGTAGGTGGTGTGATGTGCGCGTTATTTGCATATTTGAAATTGTTTTTCCTTAAATGTATCAGTTCGCACGCGGTTTGCAGTGCGTATAAACGACCTCCTCACACTCGCGCTTGTACTCATTCGCAAGCCACTTTATCGGATGCTTGTAGTGCCGTATTATATTATGCGAGCTACGTAGATATTACTTGTTTTGTTTATTTATTTAAAGGATTTTCTCTCTGTATGGAGATATTGCATGTAAGCTTATAAGCATCATATTCTCATTACATCCTGGTGTATAGTTTTCACGCACCTTACGGCAATATTCATGCCAACGATATCTCATACCATCATAGCACTGCGTCATCATCATTTCATTTAAATTATTTTTGCACTGCATACGATCGGTATGTTGCGTTTTCCTCCTCTCTCTCTCTCTCTCTCTCTCTCTCTCTCTCCCTATGCCCTTTTCTTCCTTTCTTCTCCTCTTGACATTCTATTTGCTTGCAACTGTTTGTTTATACATTTTTACGCTTTAACAATTTTCAACAAAAACCATTAATAGCGCGGCTTTCGCTCTTGCCATGTATGTGGGTATTTATGCGTGTGTGCATCTGCATTCTCTTTAACAAGCCTTCAATTCGTTAGTACGCTATGCGGTTTTGTGTCACATACAAGAACAAGTGCTTACTGTTGTGTTGATTTTCGTTTATATCGAAATTTTCAATGTGATGAGAAATCGCAGGTGTCTCCGTCTGTAATGAATTTCCCATCTCCCGTAATAGTAGATATTTTTATTCCATTTAGTTATCCTATACAATAAACAAACGGCAGCTTATATTAGTTAACGTCTCGTAATTTGTTGAAATCCTTACTAAGCTCAAAGTTGAATTGTTTATCTGCTGTTATCTGCTGTTATCTGTTAAATGATTGTCGTAAACTAAGATTCTTACAAAGTTTACAAACAAATGGTCTTCTGCAGGTTTGTAGCATATCTTGTAGAGAAATGCGATGTTGTCTTTATCAGCAAAGGGTTTCTTTTAAGCCATATCCGTTCTGGTTATCAATAACTAAAGAACCATCATACGCGTTCATATTGCAGTTTCTATTTTGCTCATAGCATCGGGACAATCAAAAGAAATTCTAATTAGCATACGACAGATTAACCCGACATGAAAAGGTCGTTCTTTTTGGAAACGGTTGTTGTTCCCCTTTTAATAGGGATCGCATAGCAAGAATGCTCTGCAAGGAAGTAAAGAATTTTTAACATTATTTGAACAACGAATGGACGTAAGAATGGACGTTACTACTGGATCAAATGAATGGTGTTATCTGGACAATTTCGTAGTATATAGTCGTTATAGGTAATATTTACAAGATATATATTCTACCGGTCACTTTCTTAACTGCCCTTTCTTCTTATTCGAAATAATATACCAAATGTTGTCTTCTTCGTCACTGATTTGCCGGAACAGATGCGTCCCCACAGCAGAGTTAGATCGCAAGACCACCACAGGTCGTCTACAGTGGTGCCAATGGAAAAAGAATAACCGCTGATCAGCTTTCCGTATTAGCAATTATTGGCATACGCGATCATCTGCCAAATTTTAGTAAGAAAAGGAACGACTTGATGATGCTAACAAAATACAAGCCCTATTATCCATTCTTCTGCAAGTCTCTCTTGAAAAGTGTTTACTCAGGGCACTCAGCTACCTGTCAGTGCTACGATATTTTTCTTTTCGTCTTTGACACGCGTAGTCATTGCATTTTTTTTATTTTTTATAATTGTACTGATTGCCTTATGATATATAGTAATCTCAATATATATACAGTCATCTTTATTTTAAATGAATCACTCTATCCTGTTAACCCTATGAGGAGTAGAGGTAGCGAATTTATTTTCCTTCGCTCGTTAGCAAAAAAGATGTGAACGACGCACATTTGCTTCACAAAGTCGTAATTTAATTGTTTGCTTGTATGATTTTACACTGCTGCGCTTCAACGCTTTACACATTATTTAGAAATAATCAATTGCGTCGTGATAGGCGAATCCAAGTGGACGGCGTATGTCGTCATAAGGGTTGTGCGTTAAAGTTTGGTCATTCGTTTTATAAAACTTCGGCTTAAGTGAATTTCACTTTCACATTTTACACGTTTTTATTTCAGCGAATAGAGCCATCAAAGCGATATATTTGCAAAGATAGCGAGAAAAAACTAAAATGGGGGCAAACAATAAAAAAAATGTTGCGTTGTAACGTTGAAAGCATCTGCTTTCAAGGATCTTCACGACTCTACGACTCTAACCTTATCATCAGATCCAGCAATTATATTCGTTATCCGCGCGAACATGTTTTGTTGAGATCGTATATTATCACTGCGGTTGCTAATTAATTGCACGATTTGTATACTGGGTTGTGGATTAACCTATTTGGTTGTTTGTTGCAATGTTAGGATATATTTCCAAAAATGTCATTCTTTATCAATGAAAGAGTTAGCGCTGCTTCACAATATTTTACAATAATTTTTCCGGAATAGCTATAAGACTAGAACCAATTAATAAATGTACCGGTATTAACGGCTCGCCATCATTTGGACCATCAGCGACCACACCAATTGTACACAAGCTAAGGATTACTTCGCCTTTAAGAGGTACCATAACCAGTTCTCCCTATGTTAAACAAATTTGGAAGATATATTTATCATTTCATTTTATTGGCTTTTCTAAAAGATCCCTAAGTCGTGGCGCAAAAAGGGAAATGAAACAGGACTCGAAACAAGCTTGGCTAGTGTAGTTTTTGCACCGGGTTGCAAACCCATCGCCTCATATTTTTTGCATCAGCGAAGCTTGTTACGTGGTCTCACAATACCTTTAATTATGAAAGGTCGCATCTTTCAATAAATCTTATGAGACGTGGCACGAAGTTAGTGGCTGAAAGGTCATTGGCTACCTCTAAACGAACGTTATTCTTTCGCAATCATGCTTCGATGTTAACTCGACACAGGTGTTTTCCACGAGCAGGAGATGCCGCGAAGCGAGATCTTTAAAAGTCAACACCAAACCATATCTACCTTCACTTGTCCAAGCAAAGCTTTTTGATACTTGGTTAATGCGACTACGTCAACATGCGTGTATTTGCGATATGTGAGAGTCCTTCGTATAATTGAAAGATCTTATGATATACTGAAACCAATGATGAAAACTTTGCGTGATGAGCTGAAATTGTTTTCGACAATCGACCTCCAAGGCATATGACATTAAGGAGTGTTTCATCGATTTGAGTTTTGTGAATAAATGGTATCAATGGTGCTTTTGCAAACAGGGTTGTATCATCTTATTGCTGCAGCTTAAATTAATTAGTTCTGATTGGTAATGTTGCGCAACAGTTCTTTCAAATGGAACGGAGAAGATGTTACGGTTACGCTTATTTGGGGATTAGTGCTTTCTGGAAAGGATTGGGAAATTATCCTAACTACAGCACAGTGAGAAGATTTAAATCTAATAAAGGTGCTTAGACATTCTACTATCAGAGTGAAAGAAAAATTTGGACAGAGGGAAAGCTTTCTTTCGTCACTGCCGAGGATTAAGTTTGATCTACAATTTGATATTACACTTCAATAACAATGCTAAGGCAATAGATCATAACAGTAATCGCTGCATATCGCATGAGCGAGTTCTGAACATTGAGTGCCAACGCTTACAAGCGGAAGCATTGATGATCGATACGCAAAGAGTAGTCACTTAGTTGGCATCGTCAGCAGTTGGAATACAAACTAATCTATTTCTCTTTACGAAATGGACAAACAGTGACTTGGGCAGTAAATTTTGATTTTGAGCAGTACACGCAAATAGACGTTTTCTTTAAGTAAAACCGTAGCTGCTCTGGTTATCTTTATCCCTGTAAGCTGCGAGGCGTCGACATATTTGACACCGACGGCAAGTCAGGGGCTAGATTGTTTTTCGATAACCACATCGTACCAACATGGTGAACGTCCAACGACCGCGCTATGACAGATAACCTAACAAGAAAGATCGAGAAACATAGTTTTATTTTCTGAGTTAAGCGAGTTTATGTTTCGCGCAATTTTTAGTTAAATTTGTTAGATTCTCGGCTACAAAGTTAAACATATTGCTGTCTGTTAAGTCAGTTACCTAGAATTTCTCTCGCACCGTCAACTAAAAGCAATTGAAATAAGTTCACTATAATAAAGATGTTTAAACAAATATCGCTTGGAGCTCTGAGCATTTATTTCGTCTGTTTAGCTTTAATCCGAAATTGAAAGCAACGTCTCTTAGTAATTTTATAAAAGTGTATTAATTACAGGAAAGCTATTATTAAATAATTTGAATTTAACGAGCACCACATAATCTCTTTACTTTGGCAGTAACAGAAATTATAACAAGACAAACCCAATCTCTAAGGACTAGGGGTCAAAAAGGAAAAAAACTAAACCTCTATGACACATTTATACACAAAGGAAAGAAAACAACGACAAATTACACAAATACTTCCAAGTAATAAGAGATGACATAATATGCAAATGCCAGCTCATGCACACACAAATGCTGCTACACGCACGCACACACATGCGATTATAAATAATGGACACAACAGCAACGAGTACAACTAAACACTTTTAAGCTTGATTTCTTTGGGGAATTTTTTAGGGACATTTAAAAAAAGAGCTCTCTCCACTCTGAAGGCTGATATATGTTATGTGGAATTTAATGCACATTGACGATGATGACAGTAATAATGATGACGGAATTGTTGCTGACATTGATGTTGTTTTACAATGTTACACCTTAACGAAGCACACGTTTCAGTTAGCGGCCGATGATAGTGATAGCGAATAAATATTTAGAATTTAATTAATCATTTCAGAGAAAGCTATTAAGGAGGGATAAGTTTATTTAGGTGAAACAGCCTTGTGCATGAATTAAGTCATTAGCTTAGTTAACCAAAGCAGCGTTGTGTTGTACACAACACAACACAACACAATTGAATATTGTGGTTTGTAATTAAGATAATTATAAAGGTGAAAACGATAGGTTACATCTTTGTGTGCCGCGCATTAAAGACATTCATATAGAGAAGAAGAAACTTAAAAAATTGAAGACGACATGCAATAAGAACGGAATATGTTTGTAGTGCATTTCCCTAGTTTATGAAATGACATTGTTTTAGTCATTTAACCATGTGTCAGATGTTTTAATCAATGGCCAGTAGACAAATTATTAAGAAAGAAAGTTGTTTTTTTTTTTTTTTGTGCTCAATGTTGTTATGTGTGTGTACTCAAGCGTAAGTGAAATCGCTTACTCCTTAATATAGTAAACATACATTGGGAATGGGAATTGGTTTAGCTTCTATCAAAACACGAGCTAACCCTTTGTTACCCCTTTTCATGTTTTACCAGCTTATGGCCCCTGTTGATTTCATGTCGCTACTCATTTCACTGCCTGTTCGTTGTTCTTGTGTTGTTATTGAAACTTCCCTTTGATTTTCTCAATACCGTTTAAACATTATCCCATAATTACATACAAGCACATACACACACACAAATACAAATATTAACGATTTTGGTCGGTTTAGGTTTAGATCACATCGCATAGGCACGTGTTTATATTTGTGTAACAATTTAACCGCAAAATTTATTCATGATTTTTGAAAACTTCACTTTGATCCTTGATTTCTTACGTTCTCCTTTATTCAACATTAGCTACTGTTTGTTTTCATTTTCGGAGGCGTTTCGTATTACCCACCATTATGAAGACGACCCCTTTCGTCCTGTGAATACATGCGAATGTTTAGAAAATTACTATGCATCCATATGTTGTCTGAGCAATTTCCGCATTATCAGATTTACATTCGTTTAATGTGCTGCTGATGGCTTTTCCCTTCCTTTTGTGGAACAATCTTTACCTAACGAATAATAAATTTCTCTACGGTCTCAACAGTCGATTATAGCCCCGAGTTAAAAGGGTATTTAAAATATATTTAAATTGTTTTAAATCGACAATTTTTTTATAGGTCACAAGTAAAGCTTTTATCGCTTTATCGATATTCCCTTTGATGTAGGTTGCAAAGTGCTATCTACGCTTCATCGTATTCTCTTAATAACATGCTTTAGAAACAAGCAAAACCGTTGCTGTCAAAGACGTTATCATTATGCGCCTATTTCTGTTATAAAATTCTAAAAATGCGACCATCTTGCCATATGAAGACTTACTTTTCCCGAACACCCTGACACGGAGTGGGCTCCGAAAAGTGCACCTACGTGGTGCAAATTTGTCACACGTGATTTCTATGTCATATTGTTGCTATGAAATAAAATTCATTGCAAGACATTAGAAAATAGACCCCTTTGTCGTATAAAGCCATAGACTTCATGCGAGCCTTTTTACAGAATGCAAGAAACAGACCAACGATCCATGTCAAATCGCTATTGTGGACGAGTCTTCACTGCGCAATATTGAAAATCAGGTTCTTTTCTCACATAAAGGGTTACTTCTCGCAGAAAAGAAGCGATTTGAAAACAACGGCCTATCCGATCCAAAGTTCCCACATCAATTTAATATATACGTGCACCGTAAGAGTATAACTACAAATTGTGAATAATCGAAAAGAAGAGGAAGTGAGTCAAATCCGAACTTAATGGGAACCTACAATAAAAAATAATGTAATAGTAGTATGGTAATAACATAACAAACAGGTTGCCGTTGATCAATGTCTTGCGTCAATATACTCTAAAGCATGAATGCCGTAGTACATAACATTTGTGTCGAAATCGTAATTCTTTCATAATTGTAGCATATTTGAACAATTTTTCACTTGAACAATTGAACATTCATTGAGAACAATTGGTACATCATTAATTAAAATACTTTCCATCATTTTCTACAACTTTTTCCCCTCTTCGTGGCAAGATGGCAGCATTGTATCAAAGGAAAGGATACTGATTTGGCAGCGATCCAATTTCGCATTTCTTCCGCATTTCTGTACCAGTGGTAAGCAGAAAGCGCTAAGTACGCTGGGGACGGCAGAAATTCCCATCCGAGCTGCAACAGTGTACCTTTGAGAACTCTTCAAAGTGTTGCAGAGCCTTGTCTTGCAAGAGGATGGACTTGCCTCGATTAACCGCAGGTGCTGGTCTTTTTTGCAGCAATACGTCGTTCAATTTGTTCAATTAACGTCGGTAGACAGCTGCAGCAGCTGTTTTATTCGGTGTTAGCAGCTCGTAACACGCTTTGCTGATTCCGTTATATGCACTTTATGGCCATGAATATTCCGCTTAGGTCGAATGACTTTTTGCGTTGGGCTCTGTCGCAGTAGAGCCATTTTTCATCGCCAGTCACAATGCGCCGCTGAAAACTTTTCCTTTTTGCCTGGCAAGCAATGAGACCAGTCCGAAACGACATTTTCCGTCAATTCGTTCCATGCTTTTGGATCTCTCCCAACGCACGTAAACGACTAGAAACAGTTGATTCATCAATTGCTAAGCTGTTCGAAAGTTCTTCGAGAGCTTAAGCAGGGTTTGCATTCAATAAATCTTGCAATTCATTGTCTTCGAACTTTTTTGGTCCTCCAGGCCGTTCTTTGTCACTGACATCAAAGTCACCACTTTTGGACCGTTGAAGCCAAAACGGACAATTGCGCTATGGTGGAGCAACACCACCATAAGCTTCCAAAAGAGTTTGATGGACTTCGGCAGTAAATAGTTGCACATTGATACTCGGCATTACTTCACAATTTTCACCAACATATGTCGTTGATCAAAATACATGCAAGCAGTTGTTACTCTACCTGAAAACAATCACTGTCTCCAATGTGCTTTCTCACACTTTGGCATACTCATTTGGCATGGCTCACACTTTCGTATGAGCTCTCAAGGCAAGATATCTCCTTAACTCAGCTACAATATATAACCCGTCGAAGTAAATTATACAAGAGCTACACCAAATAAAGGAAATTTTAAAAGCAAAATCAATGTTCAACATATGAATGAGTGAGAGAAAGAATATAAATGCTGTCAAGTAGACTATATGCGTATCAGATAAGGACGTTCCTCAAATCGGTGCGAGCATTCTAGTTTGGCAACCATATCCCGGTAATATTAAGTATTAGACTACAGGAGTACTTTAGTTTTATTGGTCAATCCAAAGATCGAAAATTCATTACAAGCCTAATTAAACTCGTTATTCCTGATCGTGTTTGCACTGGGTTGTTGACTCTACGATGGTAATTTGAAGAGGGAAAAAGATAGCAGGCGAGGGTTCAGTACTTCGCAAAGGAGCAAAGGAGAAAGAATTTCAAAATTTCGGAAAGCAAAAAGCGGATGCATCTGGACATATTCAATTGTAACAATTTGGCAGTGGTAACAGTACTTACCTAAGGGTCATCAAATTCCTTCAACTGGCACTTACCAAAACCTAGCAGACATTTGACTCTATGGATATAATAATTGATTCGCCAAAGTCATTCGCGCTACTGAAAATATTCTCAAAATCTGTCCCTTTTACTTCCGGGCGACGGGAATCAGAGCTCGTCTACTTGAGTCTTCGCTACCAAGAATTCAACTACTGTCAAGGCTCAACATTTAACAAACAGATATGAGTTATTAAGACAACCAGGGAAAGAGTAGTACGAGCTGATGTCTGGCCATGTGGAGTTGATGTCTGTTCCTTTTCATAGGTTATTAAAGCCCGTGGTTGAAAAGTTGAATGGCACTCTAGGAAGTATAAATTATCGGAATGCAGGAGGATGCGTAATGCACGTGTGCATAATCTTAACGCAAGAGCGGCAAGAGCGCGCATCACAAAACTAAGTCGTATGCTCAACGAATTGACGTAGACCTTTTAATCTGTACGCAATGTCAATGTGGAAATCGTGCTTGTCTCAAGCAAGAAGAACTGGAGCGTAACTGCAGAGTGATAGTGATCTCAAATCGCTAACGCGGAGAATACCTTTATGCGTTTTGTGTACAGAAAGTCAAAGAGGAAACGACGGAGAACTTGGAATCTGGGTACGGCTCTTCGGCCATTAGGTAATTGGAGCAGCAGGCAGGCCTCACTTTGCGCCGAAGGTTGCGTTTGCAGCATTCTCAGTCTGGTGCTCATACTTCTATATTATATCTGATCCTTCAGCTTTCGTATAGGCTCTCTCAGATGGAGGATGCACGTAAATTACCCGTAAGCTTATGGATTTAGTTTCAATAAACCTCGCGGCAGTGAGCGGACGATCTTTCCCTTTGTCTGACCGCGCAACACTTTTTGCATTTACAACCTTTCCAATGCCATGAAATGTCTATTGCCCATAACTGAGTCACATCAAGTCATGTTGTAGTCTCTCGTGGTTTTGCCTCCTAACTTCTATTCCGGAAATTTCAATTAGTAGATCTTTTTCATAAGCCACTGTTTACTTCATTTTCGGTTCATCTGCGGTTCATCTAGGAAGTCTAGAGTTTTTTTAATGTTCTTACGTTTCATAAATCATTATAATAGACACCAACGTTAACGTAGTTACAATTATTACTTTTATTAGAAGCAATACATACATACACGACTGCCTTTTTTACATAAATGCAAATTTGAATACATTCCTATAAAGGAATATACTCCTTGCGCTGCTACGCTAAGAGTTCGAAGAAAACAAAGAACCTTTGCTTTCGGGTTTGCGAGAGACGTCCTGCACACATCTCCAAGCAACCAATGTTTATTTACATGCGTAAGTATATGTACAATATGTAGCGTCTAGCATACAATGCAAATAACAATCAAATGTTATTGTGTACATTTAATTTGTTTAATGTCTCAATTTGAATAAATTGTGTGAAACAATATACAGTTTCCGGTTTTTGTGAACGCCAAGGAAAAGGAAAAAATCCAACGTTCAAAACTGAATTCACGTAAGGAACCTGAACGGCACATGCGGGCGATGGAAGGCTGGTTTGAAAAGGGGGGGAAAAAATTTAATCAAATTCAAACAAGAAAAGGAAAGTCTCTCTCTCTCTCTCTCTCTCTAAAGGATGCGGTTATCGAAAACTGTCTCAGTATGTGTACGTAACTAATCTACCATCCCTTGGCCCCTCATTAAAACGAAAGATTTTAAAATTCCATACACTACAAGTGTCATCTTCAACCATTAATATTAAACAAAGTGTGCGAGCGAGTGATCCATTTTGCAAACCGTATGTTTTTCATTCACTGAAATGTTCATAAAAATGTCAGAAAGCCAATCTATCCATCTATCCATAAGGTGGCATTTTCTTGTTATTTCGCTGTGTTTGTTACGTGTTCATCGTACCAGTACAACAACACGTTCAAGAATTCAATGTAAAATTCACAGTTTTCTTTTTTTCGCACAATTTTCATTTTTTTGTCCTGGAGAGAACTCTCCTCTCCTCTCCTCTCCTCTCCTCTTGCTTGCTTCAATTCATTTTCCATTTAACCTCACGACTATTATTTTAAGTGTCGTTATTTAAATACTTCCGACACTTTTCTCGTTTGCTTTTGTCCTTTTTGTTTTTTCTTCCTCTTCCTCTCTTTAAAGATGATTGTTCTTGTTTCGGTTATCAGAGTAACGCATCAGTAGTGCTCTTCGAAAGTTGACGTCTTTCTTGTAACTACCTATGCGGCGTACATATGCACTTTTTCGCCTTGTTTGGAACAGTCCGTAATACACTTGAGACTACCTACTGATTTTAAACAATTCAAATTTTATCTGTCCATTTGTACTTCTTTCCAGAACGCTGACATCGGCCACGGAAACCTTTAATAAGAGAAAAATGTTAAATCTGTCTATGAAAACCTTCTCTATTATCTCTACACAGCAGACATTTACTTACATTTACATTACATGAACTGGCATATCGATTACCAATGCCGCGTGTGAAAAGCGAGAGAGAAATATCCGATCCACATTCCGCATGTGTGACACGTACGCCTCGGATAATGTCAATTGAAAATAAAACAACACAATCGAGCAGGTAGTTGATCAAAGATTCGGCTTAGACGATTCTCCTTTAGTTCCTACTCGCATGCTTGCATGCTTGCATGTTTATGCTAAACACGTATCATCGTTGAGCTCAAAAATTGATAAATTCAATATTGACATGAACATAATATAATCTTAATTTTTTTTATTTTGTTTTTGTATTGCGATATCGTGAAAATGTATCAGTGACATGCCGGGACATTGGAAATTTTATAATTCTGCCCTCCATCCTCCATGAAACGCTTAACGGCGTTTCGTTTCCATTTTAAAACAAAGTTGTACAAGACAGTCCAAGATATTAAATTTCATTATCATTAAATTTAGACATTTTTTGCATTTAATGCTTGGGAAGGCAACTTTCGACAAATTTCTACCAAATTCCGGGATACACAAAAGCCTTTTTTACATCTTCAGTTAATGATTTCATCATGTAATCGATAATTTGTCATTCAACGCAAAAGTTATTAACTCGTTTGTAATTCAATCTGTTCGTTGCATAGAACACCACGAATGATCTAAACAAACTTAGGGTATCGTGGGGAAACTGTAAGAAAACGATTGGAATGAACGTTCAATCCTGAGGGGAAATTTTATAATAAGTCACGAAAATGTTACTCCAACTCGAGAACATCCACCAAATCAAGCACACAAATATCGAATGTCGCCAATGAAAAAACAGCTATTGACAACTATTGACTCTTCATCTCAGGTAATCTTCGGGATTCCATTCTGGGGGTCGTTTTCAATAAAAACGATAGTGAAAGTTAGACATCTTCGATTATATCCACATCCATAATAGTGGATATTGTATTGCATTTTATAAATCTAGGGTTACATTTCTCTCACCTAAATGCTAGTTAGCAGAACAAAGCTGCTAAGAAAAGAAGAGAGAGAGCTGCTAAAAACAATCATAAATTAATTATCAAAAAATATGAGTAACAATAAAATTAAATAAGAAGAATAAGAAGGCGAGCAGACAATCGATCCATCTCAAATCCTTCTGATCGTTGTATTCATCCGCACAAAGCCTGTATCATAGGCGATGTATGACATAACAAGCAACTCTGCGAAATTGTTTAGGAATTGTTGGACAATTGCTAATTACGTTCACCTTACCCATCTACTTCCCCACTTTTTCTTTGACCATCACAGTGCTACACGTGTAGGTAACATTAACCGAGTGGATGGTCACAAAAAAAAAGAGGATGTTGTGTCTTTCATTGCTTATGGACGAAAAGATGCACAAGACTTTGTTGGATTTGTACGAACTTTACTGCCTTAGTCCTAATATGAACGCTTTATAAATTTTCTAAATTTTAACGTGACCAACTAACAAAAATGTAATTTTGACGGATATATCTGTTTTTATTTTGCAATGTTCGCTTCTGTGCCCTAATGTAGTGGTGAGAGAACGTACTTCTAAGCTTATTTTAAGGAAAAGCTCTTTTTCCTTCGCATACTTGCTCTTCTGTCTCTCTCTCTGTGCATTTAATATTTTCATTTTTATTTATTTGAATCTAATTTCGTATTAATATATATACACATCACACTGTGTAAACGAAAGAATTGTTTATTGATGCTTATAGTACGTCTCCTTCCATAGAAATATTTGTTAGTCAGCGCACAAACCAAAAGTCGAAATTCGAAACATGAAGAAATGTTTTGCAAATGTACACATTAGCTGCTGCACCAACTTTGGCCACAAAGCAAAGACAGAACCAGCATGAACATAATGAAAAATGTGAAATACATTTTTTATACGAGAGGGCGTTGAAAGCAAAAATAAAGTTCACTAATATAATCAAGTGCAAAAACAATTGAATTGTTGAACATAGTGATTCTTTATTTTTAACAGAGATTCTATAGATTGTTGGCTGATTATTTTTAACAGAGATTCTCCAGAATATTGGCTTATTATTTTTAATGTCGTCAAGGATGAGATTTGTAGGTAATAGAATTAAATGCAATGCAATGCTTAGAATTTTCTTACAATTAATTAAATGCTACGTTATCTAACATACTACGTTATACGATATTTTATCTACAAAATTTCATCCTTGACGACACAGAAGAACATAAGTAGTAGACGCTTTGTTTCATTAACAAAACAAAAAACGAATTAAAAAACTATCGCATAATCACCATTCTTAAGCATTTTTCAAAGATGCTAACATTTAAATCTCCTTTGAAATACGACTTACTATATATATATATATATATATATATATATATATATATATATATATCTTAAGGTATTATTTCTTATTGATAAGGATATGCTTGATCATTTGCCTTCTGATCGCAAAATTAAACCTTCTGGCCGAGAAAATAGAAAGGAGTATACGAAAAATATAATCATCTCTAAACACGCATACACATATATAAATACATATATCTACGTATGTATAAACATATTGACTTGGTTACAGGTTATAACGTCTAGGCTAAGATTATTATTAGTTATAAGCACACATGTTGTAAATTCTTTTACAAAATCTAATCTACAATTGCTACTCAGCGCTGTCTGCGCTACTGTCACGACTACTGATTGATTAATTTTTTTATTTGTACAGTATTCTTTTATATGCGTAGCTCATAATTAATGGGTTTGCTTGCTGATGAATTGTTCACTGAATAAACTCTTACAAGTTCCCACTGTAGCGTATGCAAAATCTATGATACAGAAAATTCCGTGAAGTATTTATAACTTAGATGGGGAAATATGCGTAACGATCTTAATCTGTTATGTCTACTAATTGAAGTCATGAAAAATGGTGCTGAGAAGTTTGACATTGGAAACAAATAAACGGTCTAGATGGCCTTTAAAGGTGTCACGAATAGACAAAACTGATGGGTATCGAACGAGTCGACCCAACTCTCATGTATAGAAAACCTCTCTATCTGTTTCAATGACATTGAGCGTTCAACGCATTAATAAAGTTTGGATTGCCAGCAATAACAGCGAGAAAATGTGTACTGAAATGAAATGTGTTACAAGTTCAAAACAACTTTTGGTTTTTTCAATTTAAGCCAATTAATCAGAGCGTATCATAAAATCTACGCACAAAAAGTAATAGAAAAGTACAGTTTTATGATATTCGTAAATAATGCTCAAAAAAACAAAAAAAAAGGAGGGAAAACAACTAAAAGTGCTCAACGCGTTCTCTATATGACAAAGCCATTGACGTTCTTTTGCTGTCATTGTACTCAGGTAAACGCCAGGTAAAAATTAAGCTACCGGGATTAAAAACTTTTAATTGTGCAAGTGGGGAAAACTATACGAAGATATTTAAGAAGCAGACAACAGTGCGCCTAAGATGGCTGCCACAAACTGAAGTTCACGCAACTTTATAATTGGTCCGCACACTCTGTACATTTTTATTAATTGTTAATAGTTTCTTTATTGCCTGGAAATTTCATTGCTGGAAGCCCTCATTTCTCCAACGACCTTGGGCGTAAAAGTTACCAAACAAGGTTGCATCTTGTGGTGCATAAAACACTCTGATCCATATTTCTTCCAACGTGCTTTTCTTGTCCTCATTACACCCACAGTGTAAGTATCCTTGTTGGCAGAGCATACTGCGCCGTATAGAGTACATATTGAGTGCATGGTAATTCATAGCATAGCAGTATAAAGACATACAATATCTTATATTAACCTAATGGTGTTATTAGGGCACAGTGATAATTTTACATTTAGCAATTCGCAGATTGAACGCTTTAGACGTAATTGTGAAAAGGAAATTCAAAGTAATTTATTTAAGTCTAACTGTATTTCTCAAGAAATGACATTCAGATCTTCAGTAAAAACTTTAGCGAATATTTAATTTTTTCCAAGAAGTTCTACCTTCATTTTATCCGCTCACCTAAACTTTACTCGTATGACGATATGTTCAGCTCGGCAAGCTGTGCGTTTGTTATACAGTGCAATGGAAAAGACTGTTCGCTTTAGGAATTAACTTCTCTTGTAAACGTCATGTGAATTCCAATTCTGTTGACGAGAGCTCTATTATAGTTTGTTGTTCCGAGGACCACGATACGACTGCACATTAATGAAAATGAACACATAATGAGATATTGACCGCCTATTGCCAACACAGCCGATCGTGTCAGTTAACTTAATACAGTCATATCGGTATATAAGGCAATCGTTATCACACATCCTACAGCTCTCCTGCACGCTTTACTTGTATTTAGTAAGTTAGAAGCTTTTTGAAGTTTAGTGGCAGGAGGCGAACGGCTGCGGCCATTTCTTAACTAAAGAAATATCCGACGAACATTATGAGAAGTCTATTTCATCAGATAATATGCTCCAAAATATTGGGTGCCTGCACTTAAGCGTCGTCGTACAAGCACAAGTGATCAGCATGGTTAAAGTCGCCCAAAAGGAAATTCACCACCAGAAACGATTGAGAAACTACAGCGATAATGGATGACCCGAAATCTAAAGTGCGCTGTAAGTAAGTGAGCTGTAGCAGTTAACATCTTCTACGGGCTGTAGCAACGCGCTAAAAACGGAATGCACAAGGACTTTATGTCACTTTCACATTCGACCAAATAGTGGCCTTTCGTGCAACCTACGCGAAGTTGGAAGATGTTTAAGGTCCATTCACCTTAATGTCCTCGTAACTACTAGTGGCTGTGACGTAAATTCAGTCCCACAAACGTGAATCGCGCAACGATTGGGGAAAATATTTTTTTGGGCAGACAGAAGCTTGCCACACCAGGTAATGTGGCAAGTGTCGGTGTCCAAGTCAATGTTTATTGGGAAACACATGACATAATCTTTATGACAAACCTTAAAAAGAGTAGGAGGGTAACAAGTGAAAATTATTCATTAAATCTTATGGGGTCGGGTGAATAAAGAGAAAAATTAAGAAGAAAGTCTCGATTTGAAAGCGAAACAAATTGTCTTTCTTCACCTACGTTGCGCAAGCATAGTTGTACGAATTGAGACACATATGCATATGATTTCGTAATGACTGCACTGTCCAGGTTTGATGGCCACACATTATTATCAAGTTGGAAATGGTCCAAGTTCTATGGCTTGATAAGGGTTTTGTTCGAGTGAAGAGTCCGAACGAGAAGTCGATATCTATTTGATCGACGTATCGCATTTTCCAAAAAAAGGAGCTTCAGTAGCTTCCTTACTTTTTCTCACACTACTTATCCACTGTAGTGTTGTATCTTTTCCTCGAAAATATGTTGGTCAGTAGCTGAGTCTATTTTTCTCATTCAAGTTAGCAACGTTTTTGTCATGGGGATGTCCCCATGTTACGTGTTGCGGAGAGAGAATATTGAGAATGTAATACGTAATCAAAACACAAACTTTGGCTGCAGTTTCTGACTGTTTTTCTTCGTATGTAAAACATGGAAAGTTTCCATGGAAAAGCAAACCTTGACAAATACATTCACTTGATGCACATTTTACTCCCCTTCACTCTACGTTCATAGAAATGTCTTTAGGAAAATATTCCGGCCAAAAATGAACCTACATGCCTCTAATCCCACTCCAATTTGTAGATCGCTCCTTTGGTGGTCAAGAAGTTCGCATTTTCATTTTTTGAAGTACGAAGCAATAATTTCACTTATCACATATTAAGATTTCAAAATTGAGAGAACAGAGAAACACACTTGCAGGCCGAATAAATTGATAAACAAAAAAAAAAAAAAAAACAATGACCATAAGTTGAATTGAGAGTAAGTCAGATATTGTGAGCGCAGCGGTACAGAGTAACAGAGAATGACAAATTGATTGAGTCTCGATACCTTTCGAGACGAGTGCCAGTTTTTAGTTAATAAACTATTGATTGAAACAGCAGTTTAAACATGAATTCGGTGTAGTGTAGAATCAAAGCTTCACGTGTACGGTTGAACTGACGGTATTCACGGTATTCTAACTGACGTGCAAATTCTATCGTCTAATGAAATTGTGTTCCTGTTTTAAATCTAAAAATTGCTTTATTCGAACAAATTCTCTTTAAGTGAAGTAAAGATATTTTGATTTGGAAAACAGACAAAAATAGCCTTAGAAATGGAAGATAATGTCATGCGATACTGAAAGCAATTTTATTAAGTTTATGCGCGAACCCGTTCTTAACCGTAAAACAAATCAAATATACATTAAACACAGCAATAATTCACACAAAAATTATTCATAATTTATTGCGAAGATGCAATCATAAGAAATCTTGGTGCGGTTAGCTTTCATCTACACGTAATTCCAAGTAAATCCTACCCATCAAAATACTTGGAATTCTCTCTCTATGAGTTAAATAAATTATCGTCTTTCCATTAATACACAAATTGAAACTCTGCTGTGAATAACATCATCCATCGTCAATATCATCAATCGAGACAATTGAATATAATACAAAACAACACAAACAAACGAGTGAAGCAAACAAGCACAAGCGCAGCAGACACATCATTGATGGCTCAATTACCAGTTAGTAAACGATCTCATGCCAGTTTGTCACAGCAATTGAATCATAGTACCGAACAAGCCTCCAAAAGTGAAGTCAATCGAATTGCATCGTCGTCATCAACACTGTCGACGGCGTTCAGTGAAGGGAGGCCCATGCTACGCAGATCGCTGTCAACACCGTCTCTTCAGTTCATTGAAGATTCTAATGTTAGCGTCAAAACATCGTTAATTGACGACCAATATCAGCAGAGGGCAGAAGAATACGATCAGAAAACCAACTCAAGTGAAAATGCTCCCATGCAAGCTGGCGGTTGTGTCCACTACAAAAGGTTTTGTTTGTTTGTGGTAAGTTTTCGTGAACGCACTTACATAATTGGAGTTTAGATCTCTTTGGCAAGACCTAAGTCCATTTCAGATCGCTAAATAGTGAACTTAGATAAATGAAAAATTGCTATTTCGTAGATCAATGATATACGATTTTATGTGTAGGGAGCAAGTATTATAAGCGCTGTTTCAAAATTGCCGTTCGCTCTCAATTGTTTACCCTCTCCTTGTCAAATTTTATACCATACTCCTCAAAGTCAATATACCATACTCCTCAAAGTCAATTCTTTGCTTATACTTGTAATCATTTACTTATGGCCAAATCCGCGTGAGTAACCGAATAGGTAAGAATCGCGACTGCTAAGTCAGTGTTCACGGGTTCCCATTTCAGCACGGTGAAGCATACCGAGTTCTAGCTATAGTGAGTTCTCCTTCAGATATGTGCAGGCACAACACGTACTCACTGAGAACGCACCCAACCGCTATCTCTATCTCTTTTTCCCCATTTCTTTGTGACCGCCGCACTTGGTTTTATCTTGAGTACATATTCGATGCAACTGGAAAGTTAGCTGCCGCAAATGATATGAAGGAACCACATTTGAGAATGGAAAACTATTTAAGTCAGCGCATGCAACATGCAAAATAGCGTTGCATTCAAGGCACAAAAATCCGATTTCCATCTAACATTTAAGTAATTCTCTTGAATTGCTTGGGAAACGTTAAGAAGAAGAAGTGGGAAATGTTAAGGAGAAGTATACAACCTCTGAGAATCCAATCACACAATTTGAGTTATTTTCTTTTACTCTTTTCCTCTTGATATCAATGGAAGATAAAATCTTCAGTGCTTTCTATATCATCTTATTACACAATACAAACTATAAACATTGCAGTTATCTATAGCTGTTGCAACTATATAGGGCGTTCAAACGCATGAAATTGACCGCCGATACATCTATCTATGTATGCTAAGTAAACATGATATGGAAAAAAATTATTTATGGAAAGGTAAATAACCTAAGAAAAAACATTATATAATAATATTGTACTTTGCACTGAGTTGTCCAACCAATGGTACGCAAAGCATAAAAAACCCAAATCTAAAACTTTAGAAACATGAACAGAACGAGCGAGCACGGAAATTTCGCAACCCATCTGCAGCAAATCGCATTAAGGTGGAGAACCCGATTGTCGTATAAAAGTTTTGATTGAGTAAATGGTTGTTGTGAAGCAATCACAGTTAGAGTAAGGTGTGATTATGCTAATAGAATAATGGTAAGCTTGGCTTGCAAAGCTGGGGTCGATCAATCCCGAATGCGTACTCGACTCGATCATCTGTTATTGGCACTTTTGTTTTGTGCGAGTTTATATGAGTCGACTGCTGTCGTCGAATGGGTTTTTCAGTCGAAACAAAAACTGCATTATATTTATAACATCATTGGCGTGTGAATAAAAGTATAAATGCAAATACGAAGAAGAAGAAGAGGAAAGTAAATAAATAAAGGAAACAATAACCCAAATAAATTATTTTCAATATACGTATGTAACAATTAAAATGCCCCGACTGAACACTTCTTCGCACCATTTGATAGACAAGCTTTAATAGCCCTTCAAATCTCCCTTTAATGTTTTCCAACAATATATTTAGAAGGTTAGTATTACCTTCCGTCACGAAGAGAATTAGGTAGCCTTTATATTCATTAATTATATCAACTACACGCTCTTCGAGAACGATTTTGTCGTCGGATGGAGTTTCATTCGACACTGGCAAAAATGATATACGTTATCGGCAGCTTTAACGCGACACGTCAGTTGACGCGATTTCGACCGCCATAAACCCAAACGAAAAAATGAATGTCGAGGTTACTCGACCTCGACTGTTAGAAATCGATTCCTGTTTTCTTGTTTTCATTAATTCAATCCCAGCGACCACTTTTCGCGAAGCAAATATGAAACTAGTCGTAAGCTTCTTATAAGAGGTTATTATTAAGGAATTTTACTCTAGTTCTTTATATTATGTTTAGTCTAAAAATACACATACTCCTCTTGAAGATCAAGTAGTGAGCTCCACGGAGAATATTAGACGCGGTGCTACGATGGTACTCGATTGCTTTCGTATCAAGTTTGCCTTCTCGTTTGTTTTATTTACAACGCAATGTTTATGTTACCACGTATATGTACAAAGAAGAGAGAGAAAAGTAAATAACTACTGAATATAAAATAAAAGAAATTATTGAAAAAATTGGATATCATCGATAGTGAGAGCGACTTTTGCCCAATACCTTCAGTACACAAGTCATTGGCCAAATGGTGTAACATCGTACGCAGACCGAACCAAGTATCCTCTGGTAGCGAAGCTAATCAGTTAATTGAGTTTGCCCCATAGCTTGGGTTGATAATAATTCCGACAGCCTTAGGGCACATTCAGCGGTGCTTGCATATACTAAGAAGGGAATATTTCGTAGTGCCGACCCAGACATACAAAGCAAAAAACACTTCGTGACTTCACGATTTCACAACTGTGACGTTCGTATTGGGAGTTTCGCATTTGTGAAAATAAAACATAACAAGCACCATACAAAGCAAAGTTTAATAAATTCATTGCTTATTTAAAATGTCAAGTTCTTCTTTCTTAATAGCTGACTTGACTTTCATACCTTCTATATCTATGGTGTGTCTCTCTTCGTCCGTTTGGTGTTTTGCCTTGTCCATTATATTTTCTTCTTCTGATATTGCCAACGACCGTCACTCCATTCTGAGAATATCCTTGAGTGTTGTCATCATGGAGTTTTAGAGTTCGTCTCTTTTTTGAACTGAATTGTGATCCCTTTCCTCTGCCTGTCTATATACATCGATCAAATAAGTTCGAAAGATCACATCTCCAATGTACTTACTAAGTCCCTACATTTCCACTTTTCTCGTTTTTTCGTTAATTTCGTATTCACTTCTTTCTATGCAAGTTTTACGGCGCCAATAGGTTAAAGCATCGAAAATAATTTTAATATATATATATATATACATATATATTATTTTATTACGATTTGATTATTTTTGCCAACGTTTTGGAATTTCTGAGATTAAGTAATCTTTCCGTGTCCGTTAATTTACTTTATCTCCCTTTTGAATATGAAGTTGATTTCGAGCTCAAAGTGCGAATGCTCTGCGTTCGATATCGAACAAACACTCATACGCCATCGAGTACCATTAACCCAAAATGCAAAATCAATATCGTGCCTGCTCTCTCGATAAGGGGATCGTAGACCGACCATAGCTTTCTATGGACATTTACCTTTCAACCACATTATGTCTCGTAAATTAGGTATCGGCTAAGTATTAAAAAGTAGTTTTGATGATAGATTGATCTTATGTGTGTCATAGAAGAGTTTGTCATTTATCTTTTGTAATAACTGTAAACAATTTTTTTTAATAAAAGCATTGAGCTTAAACGTGTAAAAATATTTTCACAAACGACATAAAACTAATTGCATAAAAAAAAGGAGACAATAGCAATAAATTGAAATAAAAACTCAACGCTTTCACACGTTTTCTTTCTTAATATGACGAACTTGAAGCTGTTACAACAAACCAATCGATTGCGACAAATTTCAAAAAAAAGAAGAAAACGAATAAATAAAAAGCAATAAAACAATACTACGAACGTGAGCATTAATTTTTCGTTAATTGCTCACAATGCAAATTAAGCGCCTGTTGAAAATGTCTATCAGGTAATGAGCGTAAACTATAGTTGAAAAAAAGCGAAATAATAGAATGAAATCAACTACGTGCAACATCTAAGGAATACCATTGTAACTCTCTCTCTCTCTATCTCTCTCTCTCTCACCCACACACATATGGGAGGGTAGTTGTTCTTATTCTTGAAAAGTAAAAAGTGTGAAAGTCGTTTTAAGGTGCTTTTAAGACGATGTAACGGTTTGGCTTTCCTTCTTCATCCGTGATGGTCTGGGATTTTCGCAAACACTCCCCCGTCGTCTCAACCGTATGAGGTCAAGTTACGTCTGAGATGCGCATAATGTATTTGAAAGTCTTAACCTGTGAACTTGCACGATTTTTCTTCCGAAAGCCCCGCAGAAGGGTCATACGCAGTGGACTCGAGTCGAAGATACTTTCATGCACGTTTGTTGATTTATTTGAAAGAAAATATCTAATTGTATGATGTTAACGGATAGATGTTAATTGAATATTATTTTTTTCTAGTTTAACGTTCATGATAAAAAGGTGTTAATTATAATGTATCGAATTATTCAAATCGTTACACCCTACACCACCTATGATAGAAGAGCATATTAACTTTGTAAGCAAATGTCCCTGCGACCTTTGCTCAGTCTAGAGGTCGCCAAATTTCAAATTACTTTGCTTCAATTTGGTGCAGGGGGATATTTTACCCCTAAGACGGGTGTAAACTGTTCTTACCAGTACTCCACACACAACGCCCTATCGCGGAGAAGTGATTATATGCAAAAAATTTGTTTATTATAATATTTCTCCATAAGTTTCGTCGAAAAATAGCATTTCATCATCCCGAATAGTTGTAGGAGGTTCAGATGACCTGAATATTTTTAGCTTCCGATGATTTAAAATGTTTTACCAACGGCAAACAACAAGGTCAACTTTTTAATATTTTCTGATGAAAATTGGTCCAAAATATATATATATATAAAGCGGCAGCGCTAAATTCAGAGCACATAGGTCTACCTTTAGAATCAGTCCCCTTTATAAGCAACAAAATATCCATTTGCTTCGCATTTTATGATGAAAATTGGGCGGAGCCGTGCAAGGAATTTCATTCTTGCGCCACTACAGAGTTCTAAATATGAACGAGTAACAAAATTGTATTCGGCCATGAGCGGACCTTTTATAGTTAAACAAAGTAAAAACTAAACTGTGATGCTTTACAATATTGGATGGGCCTGGTTGATTTGAATGGAAATAGAAATTTTTATCGTGCGTGTAATGCAGCATATGAGTTAGGAGTAAAAAGCATGGAAAGTGAAAGTGTTCTCAGTTTCTGTTGCATGTCTGGTTTGGGCTATTTTTCCACTCTTGCCAAATTTGAAAGCGGAATGTGGAATGTTTACCAGATCCGACATTGTTACACAGACGGACAGATGGACGGATGGAGTTGACGTTAATCAAAAATGAACATTCTTTATGGGGCTTTTGCAGCTTACTTCTGGGCGTTATAAGAGTTTTGACAAAAAAATAAAATTATGTGACACTGTAATATCGGGTAAGCATAGCCAATTTTGTTCCGCTTTTGTACAGGCAGTATAGCTTTGCCAATAGCGCGTATATTCAAATTTTTATAGGTTTATCTTCTGCAGCTTATGAATAATAAGCAAATGGTCAAATTTTGTTTTCCTTTGGAAAATAGACACGCTCTCAATTTACGTGTTACGGACAGATTGGCAGGTGGACATACGGACATGCTTAAATCCATTCAGACTTTAATATTAGTCAACAATATATATATGCTAAGGAGTCTCTGAAGCTTACTTCTGAGTGTTGCACACGTTCTGACAAATTTAGTGTATCTCTCATCCTTTGGTAAAGGGTAAGGGGTATAGGAATGGAGCTATTTTTTTATTTATCACAAATATTTTATAACGTATTTCCCTTTTGCTGAAACAAACGAATAGAGGCATTGGTACCGTTCCGAATTGTTCATAATTCCCAGTGTAGGGTAAATTTATTGAAGCATTTGGCGAACACAAAATTTAGAATTCTTCAATGTGAAATAGACGATGAAGAGAAAACAAATTATATTTGCTACGTACCTATGTTTGATACATGTTTTCGTACATATAAAATTATATGTATACCATAACGCACGTTCACAGAATTATATATGCTTTTGCATAGAATATTTTACTTTTTCAAAATGAACAGACATTCAAATTCAAATACTCCAACACACGACCGATTATCAATTGCTTACATTTTTCATAAACTTTAAGAGGGAAAGAAACATAAATCACCAAACACGCCCACGTTAATATCAAGAGTCGATTTTTACAATATGGGAATAGAACAGTTCACTTACAGCACTCCCTCCTAAAGTCCTCCTTCAGCAGAGTTTTTTCCCGTATAGATGAGCAAAGAACAAGTAGTCGAATCCCTGCTAGCTGACAGCACCAATGGTTTTATTGATAGTACAAAGTTCAAAAGCAAAGCCTTGTCCTCCATGGGCCGTTTTTTAATTTTCTAAAGACATTTCTTTCATTCGCCATACTCCTTCGGCCACTTTTATTGAGAAGAATTAATAACGTAGGGCGCGCGAGCACCAAGCTTGTAGAGCAGAGCGCTTTATAGCTGTTGAAAGGTCTAAATTAGAGTAGTGGTGTAGTAGTGTAGCTTCCAAACAAGATGATAGCCGATAGTCTTAATTGCTAATGCTCGTTCCATTCCCTTTAGTCCCAGAAATTATTTGTGGCGATTATTTGGGCGAATAGGTGGAAGTTTAAGAAAATGATTGACTAAAATGATTGTTCGTTCGCAAATTCGCTTCAAATAGCAAAAAGAAAGAAGATTCAATATAGTTCGATCAAGTTTATCTCCGCGATTAACAAACTAAATAAAGAAATCTCCCAAGAAATTAACTAAAGTTCGAACTTGTGGACCAATCAAAAGCAATGAAAGAACTACTGGCGACCAATTTAGTTTCTAATCAAATTTTTACTCTCAACACATGGTTTTTTCTCTCTGAAGCTCCAACTAATTCGTATATGAAATCTGATATTTCCAGACACCATGCTGTAAAAAATTTTACAAATGTCGTTTCTGTCACGATGAAAACGAATCTCATCATTTCGATCGCAAGACCTTGACGGAGCTGATCTGCGCAGAGTGCAATGCGCGGCAAAGGGTCCAAGAACGTTGTCAAAATTGTGGAACCCTTTTCGGAAAGGTAAATGCGTCAAACCTAGCAGACCTAGCTCCTAGATCCGCTTCTCTAAACTAATAAAGAATGATTTCTGCATAGTCTCCGTTTCTTTCTATTTTTCCAGTACACGTGCTTGATTTGCAACTTATTCGATGATTTGGACAAACAACAATACCATTGCGCTGAATGTGGTATCTGCCGTATTGGAGGAAGAGAAAATTTCTTTCATTGCAAAGTCTGCAATATGTGCTTGCCCATGCAAATGAAGACTCGAGGACACAGGGTAAGAGCACGATAGCCACGATCTTTATGCAAAATAAGTGACACCTTCTTCTTTCCGAGTGAAAGTGACTTTATGAAAACCCATGATTTTAGTGCATGCTTTCAATAACTTATTTCCAGCTAGGAAACAATATTTCTCCATAGCTTCAACTAGTTATCTCAATATTATGTTCATTCTGGAGATATTCTAATAAGAAAGAAAAGCATTAATTGATTCTGTGGTCGAAAATTCTATCAACACTGTAGCTTTTCTGAACATCTCACCATTGAAAAAAAGAAAACAAAAAAAAAAACGGGCGGAGGAGACGACTTTATCATAAAATATTTCGCTGCAACTACCTGTTGCCTACGGCTGTGTCAAGACATATCTTTTTTGTGAACAGCATCGCAAACACAAAGGGACACAGAAAAAGCGTTGAATTTCTTTCAATACCTTTTGGGCCTGTTAGGCTAATTAAGTCCAACCTTTGATAACTACAGGATTAAGAATAATCGCGATATTGAGAAATCAATTGTGTCGATACTTTTCCATATATGATCGATTGCACCACGAATTTGTGCTTCCATTAACGCATACCAGACATATTGTCAAAACCCAGGGTAGAATTTTTGTTTAAGCAGGTTAAGACCTATTGACCGAAGCCTTTATTGATCGCTTTCCATTTGTATTTCCAGTGTATTGAAAATATATCGCGATCTCATTGCCCCGTGTGCTTGGGTGATATACATACCTCGCGTATACCATGCCATATACCTTACTGTGGTCATTTGCTGCATGGAACATGCTTCGATCAATTACTGGAATTCGGCCATTACACTTGTCCCGTATGTCAGATGTCGCTAATCGATATGACAACCCTTTGGGAATATTTAGATGTTCAAGCAAAGTTAATACCCACACCGGAGAAATATGACAAAGAAAGATTTCACATATTCTGCAATGACTGTCACAAGGTACGTAGAGACGCCCACAACACAACTTAACATTTTAAAAACATGACTTTTCATTTCTCAAAGACTTCAAAAGCCAAATTTCATTTTATTGGTTTAAAATGCTGCTACTGTGGAGCTTACAACACAACACAAAACGTTCAAAAACGCCTTTCGTTAGTCGCAGGTAATAAGTCCCTTGCTTTCAATCTGCAGACATTATACTAACAGCATATCATTTTTTTCTCCACTTTTCTTATCAGATGAACGAAACTCGGCTTGATGGCGTATAAGAATTGCATTTACTTTACAAACACTTATTTATTGAGATAAGAAATAATTATTCGAAGTGCGTCTACAAATATATATAAAAACGAAATCGTATTTGGATGAATTTTTGGTAGCAAAACAAATTCATTCACTGCAGGCATGTCAGTCTGACGGTTGGGATCACTTTCAGATTGACTTTCAGAGTGGCGAGGGCTTATGTTGTTACCAATGCCGAAAAACCCCCGGGGCCAACTAAGACTTCAAATGGATTTTTAATTGCCAATTGACGCGTTAACCCACCCTTGCCTAATAGGTAGGTCATGCCATTCTTCCACGTTAGGGCTTGCAATTAACCTTCGTACCTTTTCGTTCCTTGCTCGATGAGTTGAGTGACTTTCAGAGTTTATCTTAGTCAAAATTAAGTTTCCACACAAATCAACGTTGGACTGTTCACGAGCGGAATCAAGAGAAAAGGAAAAAATTACATTTTACACTTTCGCTAAATTCGAAAAGTGAAGATCACTTGAATGGATTTTTTCCAATTTACGCAATCATTTGAATTAATACCAGGTGCTCTTAGAGCGTAAGGTCACTGTGTATTTGTCAGAAAATCTATTTTATTTTTATTTGTTTGTTGCATTAAATGATCCCTCGAATAGTCAAGAATGATATAAAAAGACAACTGTGGGCGTGGCAACATATTAAAAGCTTAAAAAATTTGATTCTTCGAATAGAAACGTACACCGACTTATAGGCACATGAAACATTCAGTGCGTTTTTCTCGAAATGCGATTTCTTCAAACCGCCCAAGCAGTGATTGCTACAATTTTCATTCTTCTCGTCCGAACTTTCACGGTATATTTAAAACGACATTCCACAGACAAGTACTTATGATTTTCTCGATTAAGTATTTTTTGCTAGAAGAAAGGCGCCTTTTTTTGGCCGATTTAAAATCTTTATACGCTACACCACTTGTCAGACCTATTAAGTTCGTGCGATCTGAGCTTGTCTGTTTGTCTATCTATGTACTCTCATGTTCAACCCGCAGGCCGTAAATTTTCGATATATTTTGATGAAATTTGGTCAACACAGACGTGTTTTGTCCCATGAATATTAAGCGGAGTGGTGTAGAGTATTTAATGGGAAGACGCGGCCGACCACAATATTTCCCTACCGACATTTTCCATTTCTAGTAGACTTTATTGTTTGCCCCTAATAATGTTGGCCATATGAACATTGTGACGGAATGCCGTAGGGGCGGTATTTCAAAAGAGCCCGACTTACAAGAGGGTGACGTGACCCCTATGCTCTTTAGGCACACTAATCGATAAAGTGGAACCATGTCCACCATAAACATTGTACGACCTCTTACTGAGAAAACTTTACCGTTCTTTTGTGAATCAAAGAATCGGACGCAGATTTGATGTCGAATCATTCGTAAAGTTGTTGGGAATTATTGCTATTAGTTTGGCAAAAGTTTATTATTTTATATTCTCGGCCTTTCCCTCTTGCTTAACGGCGTCAGCGAACAAATTGGTTGCAGGTACTAAAGGAAAGACGTGGTGTGGACTGTAATCTATCTGATGAGATCTCTGACGGCCGTCGTTTGCAGAACGTATAATAAAAGAATGATTAAAATTTTGAGCGACAAAAATTTGTTAGGTATTCTTTATTTAATTAGAAATGTTTTTAAAATATTATTTTGATGAATATTTTTTCTGGGCAGTTCTTAAGTAGTTTCATGTCGTTTAAACACTACATGTAACCAAACGTCTGGAATGTTACACTGCATAAGCATATTTTATTTTCTAAATATGCATCAAAGTGAATCTTTGTGCTTGTTTTGAACAATACTTTGACATTTTTATCTTAATCTTAATATTTTACTTACAAAATGTGCAACTGGAAGTTTTAAAAAGCTGTAGTCTGTTTGCGGCCGCATATCATGTACTTTGGTAATCGCTGCTTATATATTTTAGATATTTTTTTAATAAACTTAAGGCTTCATTACAATAATATGTTACTACAAGATTAAGTTATGGAAAAGTGCGTTCTATCACATAATATGGGGGTGACCCTGGATACGCGTAACTATAATACGCAATGCAACACGCACATATGACACAACAAACAAGCATTTCCTAAATGTGCCGCATCGTGGCTGCAATAAAACATATGATTTAATTTACTTCGTTTTGCAAACTTACTTAAGTTTACTACTTTTGGATTTGAATTTAATTGCAGCTTTCACAAAAAGAAAGCTGCAATAGCCATAAATTCTTCAAAAATCATCTAGAAGCTGAATTTACAAAGTTGTGCGTAACATTACAAACTTATGTGTCATTTAAAGATCTCATAATTTATGCGTAATTGATTGTCCCTTAAAACTGATGTGAGGTCTTTTGCTTACAGTTGGAATTTGCGATTTTCTGTTAAATTTATCATAGTTTCCTTTTTTTTCCTTCGACTTTTTTACTTATCGCGAAGTCTCAGTTTATTTGTGCTTTATGCTTATTGCGGTTTTCCCTTTGGTTAATACCAAACCTGATGCCAGCATCAAAAACCACCCGATGTAACCGACGTGGTATATGGAGCTATAGAAGCTCCAAATGTTCGAGAACGACACTAGCATAAAAGCTGTGCCCAGATAATTGTAACCAATACAAGATTTTGCAAACCAAAATATGCAATCAATTATAAGTCGCTTAAGACCGGTAGTTTCTTTGCCTACCAATTTTTGCCATATATCTTCGACAGTTACGTAACATGCAGCGCCTAGCAAGCAAAAATAGTGACCAGGCCGAAAACCGTGCCAATATGCCGAGCAAAGCAATGTAACGGCCGTTCTGCAAACAGAATTATTATTGTGTATGACAGTAAAAGCCTATCTTAAACAATCTTGAGGTTCTGCCTACACCTACCTATATTTTTTACTGGGAAACTGTCTATAGATGTTCACTGCTAACCAGTATTGTACACAAATATTCCAATGCTTCATCCCTTCACGCAAGGTGGAACATGTCTCCACCTCCTTTACACGTACATTAACGATTGTATTGAAATTGTACGAACGTTTATCGGCATCACGTTTTAAATGTAAATACTGCTTGCGGGGACCTTCTCCATTTGTAGCGTCAGACTCCTCAGGGTAAGCGCCAAATCCGGCCATATTACAAACGCACTCACTTAAGCATAAGCCAGTGTAAATGCGCATCCGAAATATAAGAAAAGCAGGCCAGATATACCAAAAACGGTAAATGAATGAACGTTCGTGGAACCCCGGTGAAAGTGCGTACTAGCGTGAGAAAATGAATTAAAAGTTACACGCCCTGTTTGAAATCGACCAGAACTTACACTTAATGGCCACATATAATCAACCGTCGCATATATCACGGAGTAAATGGCGGCAAATTTGAGATTCTCTACAGTGGTTTCAACGCAAGGGGCGTAATTTTTAAACGGTGTTTCAAAATAATCGCGGTAAGTACGGTAGCGATAATAAGGACCTAAGTACGAGAAAAAACAAGGAACAGTCTTATAAAAACTGCGTTTTGTTAAAATCATTATAATTTACCTGTGAGTACGCCAATATAATTGAAGCTGTACTGAAAAATTTCGAATATATCAACTGACTGCAATTCTACGTCATAGTCGGAAATTTCGATAAGTTCTTTGTCTGCGGTTTTGGTTCCGCTAAGTTCTTGTTCGCGCTGTTTTAACTTTTTCCAAGAGGATGCCTTCTCAAATGCCACGCCAGAAACCTTGAGAACAGTTTAGCAATGATAAGACATTTTTGCATATCTCACACATTTCACACTTACCTTTAAAGTCAAGACCATTTGTATCATATTCGTAGGACCAGGAGGATTTGCGAAGCCGAAGACATGCGCCAAACGGAAAAAGGCCAGGTAAGCAAACATAATTGTAAACGTGATCAAATGCGTTTTGCTAAAAAATATGTGAAGACAATTAATACAAATAAAGATAATTTAACGAATCTAACCTGGGGTGCACATAGACCACGGCAAGCGCTCCCAGCAAGCCAGAAATAATGCAGTGCAGCACATGCCAACCGGAAACAATGAAAGCAACGACGAGTCCAAATAACGTACATATCAATTTCCTTTGACTCTCACCCTCAATCTTCCTCACATATTTTCCAGCGCCAACACAAGACAGCAAACATAAAACGTAAATTATATCGTCAAAATTCATGATGATGGCCCGTTTTATAAATTTCTAAAAACAATTTTTATTTATTCTGTTATTCTATACTTAAAGTTCTTTTTTTTATTTTTTTTATGGACTTTAACCCATCTTTGAACATATGATTCAAAACATTTGTTTTCTAATATGGCAATACTAAGCAGTATTTGTAAGATTGAATTATTGTATTGTATGTATACAAATGATGGCAAAGCAACATGTTGCTTCTTATGCCTGCTTTTGAATTCGCTATAACTCCCTTCGATTTCTTCTTCTTTCTTTGTTTGGGCCTTTTATATTTAACGGACAATACTGGAGTTTAAAAAAGAGAAAGCGTTGCCATTTATTGAAAGCAACTCTATTCTCTTTCTACTCTCAACATATGGGCGATATCAAGGAGGTAGATGAAGTTAATTTTGAATTATTAGAATAACAGAAAGAAGAACGTTTGACTCATTTGTGTTCATTTTTTTCCATAATTTTTGTTCATAATTTTGAACCTAATTATTTTCTTGGCATAGAATTCTATAAATAAATACTTTCAATATTTCATAAATGTATTTGAAGATTTGCAGCAGCAGTAAAATAATACCAAAATACTTTACGCAAGGATATATGCACGTTGTGTTCGCATTTGTAAATAAACATTATTTTTTACCATCAAACAAAGCTCTAACATGAAATTCTCTAAGAACTATGCAGAATGTTTACAACTGTTTTAGAATTTTTCTGGTCAGCGTTGTCAATACAACGTTTCTTACGTGAACGCATGGTTGCCTACAGCTAAGAAGAAACGCATATGCATTGAACGTTGGGCATAAGCTATTCTTTTGTGTTGCCATGTTGGGAAATCGTGAAAAAACAGAATTTTAGTACAATCTTGAAAGTAATTACATATGGGGGCTGCTACAAGGCTTTATTCCTATTTCCAGGCCGGATCTTTAACTTCGTTTGTTGGTTTAACACAAGAATATATCCGATATATCTAAATATATCTAATCAACTTTCTTTATCACTAATCAACAAACAAGCTTGTTTCTTTTTATATGAACTTTCTTATTGTTATTTTTTTATAAATTTGTTATTTATCCTCCTTGACCTCTGCCGTAACCATCTTGACACCATATCGATTGAAATAGTTGATGATCTGAAAAGAAAAAAAAATTTACAAATGTAATGAAAGTATACAGTATATATATATATACATATATAATGTACACAGTGTATATATATATATATAATGTATACTTACTTCGCTTTTGACGCAATTTAGCGCCTCCACGGCGACCGCGGCGGCGACGGTGTCGCGGACCGCTTTTCATCGTCATCTGAAAAGAAAAAAATATATATATATATATTAATGAAAAAGTACAATATTATATTTACTTACTTTGATTTTCCAAATTTTCGGCATCTTGTGGAGTTTCCTAATCTTTAATTTCAATAATCGGCTTTTCATCGCCATCTGAAAAGAAAGAAAAATATGTAAATTTAATGAAAAATATACAGTAATTATACAATATTTACTTACTTTCATATTCACGGTGGTTACCCATGTTTCTCCGCTTAAGTTTTTTGAATGGCAGGTTACTGGCACAATGTTCCCAGCGCTGCAAATTAGCGCCATGTTCCCAGCACTGCAAATAAAAGTATTAAATGAAAAAACAACATTGATATGAGACGCAACTCTGTGCTGCAAATTCAAACGATGGGTAAGTATATATATATATATATATAGTTGAGAAAAAGCAATAAATTGTTATTTGAAATAATTTTATAAATTCAATAAATTTTATTATATTTCGAGAAACCTTTACGCTGAAGTAAATAGATTGCAATCATGATTTTTTCTCTTTGTTCCTCACATTTCACACTTACCTTTAGAGTTCCATTTTTATTTACATTTTCAATTTATTTAAAATATAATTTTCGACATTTCAAAGTAATAACACTTCAAATTTATTAAGAAATTAATTATTATTATTAAATTAAAATTTCGAAATAATAATAAAAATAAAAACATATACATAATAAATTCTTATAACTAAATACTAAATGCTATCTCCCAACAAAATTGTCTCCTATCAACATCAGAAATTATTAGGGTTAACTCTTTTCGTTCCATGACAGTTTCTCAAGATATGAAAATGATTTGAGAGAGATAGGAGAATATCAGCTGTTTTTTGTTTTTTGTCATCAGCTTAACAGTAACCCTTATCAGCTTCACAGTAACCCTTATCAGTAAGTGTCATTTTGCCGACGGCATTGCAACTTAACAGTAACCCTTATCAGTAAAGAAAACAGCTGCATTATATATTTAACATTTCATGAAGTGTTGCCACCATTATTGCCATTTAACAGAATGCAATACGTTGGTACTGCCATTTAACAGAATGCAATACGTTGGTGCTGCCATCTAGAATTGAAGTGTGCTTAGCTCTGGGATGCTCCGTCTAGTTTGTAAATATAATTTTTATCATTAGGATTAATTCTTTCTTGTATTGTGAATATTTGCTAACATGTTCGTATTGCAGCGCATGCTTTTGGTAGATAGAGATATTATGACGATAATTTCATTCTCAAGAATTAAGATGGCGCTGTTAAGATTTCAAATTTAGCGGCTTAAATGTGCGACGTATACTATTCTCAACTAGCAGACGAAAACTTTAAAGTAAATGGAGGAATATAATTTTTGTTTTGGAGGTATAGAATTTTTGTTTTGAAGGAATAGAATTTTTGGAGGAATAGAATTTTTGGAGGAATAGAATATTTGGAGGGATAGAATTTTTGTTTTGGAGGAATAAAATTTTTGGAGGAATAGAATTTTTGGAGGAATAGAATTTTTGGAGTAAAACATTTAAGCGAAAAAAAAATTTTTTTAATTTTTGAAAATTGTTTTTTTTATAAGTAAATGAAAGAATCGTTACGGGGAAGCGTTTAGAAGAGTCTCTTATATTTTTCAAAATGATATTTACTTCCCTTATGAACTAGTTTATTAAACTTATTATTTTAGTATAAGTGATTTTAAAATTTGCAGTCTTTTCTTACGTCATGTATGGTACGTATGTTTTTTCTTACGTATGTATGTGTGTATATGGAAAACTTTCGTTTTAAATTAAGGTAATAATTTTCTTGCTTCGTTCTTTTTGATAATCTTATCATTGCTGTAAATATACTTTTACTCCAACGCACATACACGTGTGCTAACACATAAAATGCAATAAATGCAAATCGCGTAATGAAAACAAAGAAAACGATCTGAGCTCTTTTATATTAAGTGTATAGAAAATATACTGCTCGAGTTGAGCAGCTAATTGCAAGCGATAAATATTCCTACGATACGTTTCTATGAGCCATAATTACTAAAAGCGTAGAAGACAGATTAGGCAGCAGCAGCAGCAGCAGCAGCAGCAGCAACAGCAACAGCAACAGTGCTAGCATTAGTGAGTATAAGCATCAACAACAAACCAGCATTTTGCTTAATTGTCGCCTCAGTGTTTGTCGCGCTATCTGTTTTAAAAAGGATTATCGTCGAACTGTTATTACCATCACAACTACTGCTGCTCTAGCACTTCTAGCAGTATTCGTATAATATAAATATACATATATATGTATACATACTTATGTTCATTGAAACCCGTTTACTTACCGAGGACTAAAAAATATTTATAAACGGTGTCTACTGCTCTTACTTTTCCCTTCTTCTTCTTTTTTTTTGTTTTCTTTACTTATTCCAAATCTTTGAATATTCATTTCATAAGAAAAGGCAAAGTTCGTTTTTATAAGTGATGCCGCAATCGCAACAAATATTCAACTTATTTGTGTTGCTTGCAAAATGCCCGATAAGCTGCCAGCGGAACTAAAGAAATATGTTTCTGCATTTTTTTCTCGGAATATTTATTTATTTAAAACTGAAAGAGAGATTATACAAGTAAAACATACATTCATTTTCATTAAGAAAATTGAAAATAAATAAGAAAAGTTGGACTCGGCCTCAAGAGAATCCTAGATACTAGATAGAATTCTATCGTGAATTGTTTCATCGAACACTTTTAAATACTACTCGTGAGCGCCTGCATCAAAATTAAGAACGGTATCAACTGCTGTAGGGTGACAAACCGAGGTTGATTTGTAGGGTTGATTTGGGAATGAATGTGCAAAGTTCTCAAATTATGTTTCCTCTCTTGTGCGGTTTTGCTACCGACCAAGGGCTCTCGATTGATAAAGAATCTTATCTTCAGTATTCTGCTTTTTTCCTCCTTTTTTTTTTTTTTTTGATAGATTGTGAAATAAATGTGTTACGTTATGTGGTAGGAAGAAGCTGTGCTTCGGTTGTAGCCAACCGAAATCTAGTAAAATATCAAAGCAACATTAAAGAGAACTGCTTTGTACTTGTTACTGTGTACCGCTAGATGTGGAATATTTCTTGAACAAGCTCTGGTGATGTACAAATATTCGGTTCCAATGTCGAGCGAGAATCTTATTGCACATCATTAGCACAAAGCGGCAAAATAAATATTAATTTACAACATATTCATTGCTATTTGCTCTCATGTTGCTGCACCTTTTTATGCTCACGATGTTCGCAACGCGTAGAAGGAATCTTCAGACTCTTTATAAGGCATACACATACCTGATCGGTATCAAATTCTGAAGCAACTTAGGCTTCTTTGTCCGTCCGACCATACATCTGCGTTCCTTTGTCTCTGGGAATCAGTGGTATTAAGAACGGTCCAAATCGGCCAAAAGACTCGTCGATGGCACCACGTAAACTGAAAAGACCTGCTCTTCCAAAAGCGAAAACCTACAGGGGGAAAGACCGAACGAAATAGTGCACTAAACCTGTTTAATGTAAAATAAAAGCGTGACAATTGAACGTGGACCTGTGATGAATATGTTTAACAAGTTTTGCACCAATACTATGTGTGGCGGGACATAATTTTTTTCTACTGTGCGTTGGGCATTGACGTTTTAAAATTTCGTCAACAGAAACCAACCGCAAAGGCTTATGGTAGATTTTAAGTTTCCATGTGATTTCTTGTTGCAGCCAGCCTTCACATAGCATACAGCAGATAGGCAGAGGGAGCTAGGCGCAAGGTAGGCAAATAGAAGACGAACAGATAGAAGGCAGACAGAGAGCAAGCAGACAGGTAGGCAGAAGACAGACGCAGAGAACACAAGAAGGCGGAGTGACGGACATGCGGGCGTTACTTAATTGGCGCAGAAGCTCATGCTGATCAAGAAAATGCATGCTTTATGGAATCTCCGATGCGTATTTCTGGGCGTTAGAAAAAGGCAGGCAGATCAAGCAAAACTTTATTCTTTCCTGACGACAGGTGAGACAGTGGCCAATGCAGTCCTAAATTTGGTTATGTCTGATATTGCTTAAAATCGCAGGATAAACGAACATGTAAACGAATTGTTGACAAAGCCTAGGTTGCCGCTTTGATCGTAGCGAATTCTCGAAATGATTTTAGGAGTTATATGCGGAATCTTTTTTTTTGTTTTTGTTCGTGGGTTGTTCTCTTCACTTGTGGGTACGATGGTGGGGTGGAAAGAGCATAGGCAACGAAAGACGAAAGAGGAGTAATATTTGTTGAAAGTGGAAACATCTGGAACGGTGTGGATGAGTACTATTCGCGGGGCGTGCAGTACGGTTGAAATAAGCTGAGAAATGTTTTGCTAAACCAAGATGAGGCCAGAAATTCCATGTTTGAAATCGAGGACCACGTAAGCCAATGTTTGAATTAGAAGATGAGTTTTTGTTTTGCTTTATATTCGAGTCGAGCTTCTGTCCGCCTTTGCAACGAGATGATACAGTTATGTTAATCTTTGCAAGGCCAAAACAGTTTGATAGAAGCAAATTTTTGGTTTTTTTCCTTCCCAGAACAGAGGCAATTTTGTCATCGATGTGGCCGCTATCCTGGTGTGGTCCATGACTGGACGTATGATTTGACGAAAATTTTTGTAGACCTGAAACAATTTTAGCCAACTCAGGTAGGGGTGCGAAAAAGACCATCGACTACACGGTTTGTTTCCGTGAGATGAAACACTAGAACAGGAAGGATGTCTTGATAATAACTAGGATAGCAGTTAAAAAATAAATTATCACTAACATGCCAGAAGGTATCGAACTAAACACCAGGTCCATCTGAATGTCCAATGTTGAAACAGTCTTGCGGCCATCGCTCTCCAAATGATCGTCGCTTTTGATCATATATATATTCTCTTTCGATAATAATACCTTCTTGTAAAGCATTCAAGAGATGATTTGCTGCGTTGTAAAGAAGAAGATAAGGCTCAATGTGAACACGATGCACTTTGCCTGAGCCATGGGTGTGTTTAGGTTGGTGGGATTAATTATTTTTAAGCAATAGAAAGTTGGTAACCCTGTCAATGTACATACGCTTTTTATGATAATTGGCCTGAAAGACGTTCTTCTTTTGCCAAATGTCCATAGAACATTTTCGTAGAACAAACTATAGCCCGAAGATAATCGGCATGTCTGAATATATTTCCAGTTGCTAGCAATAGAAATAAAAAGAGAACACGCATTTTTTTGAGGAGAAATAATTACGGAAATCTTTCCTATCGACGAACACATTCACTAAGTATCCCAACTTACCGCTTCTTCACAAGATTGTTGGTTAGTACTTGATATTGACATAAAGTCGTAAACTATAGAATTTGAGCACTGTAATCAGTGCCTGATGGAAGGGCTGATGAATTTCGGTTCACGTGTCCTGATTTCAGGGAGCTAGTATTACTATGTGGAAAAGTACCTGACCTTTTATCACATAGTTGCGAGTTGTTGTTGTTGTTTTTAAAGGACACTTCAGAAAATTCCCTATAATTCTCTCTACTTTGAATGTTCGATGCGAGCATAAGAACAAGAATAAGAGAGATGAAATGAAGCAAACATAAAATATTTCTTTTCATTATTACAAAAGAAAAATAAAATAAAAAAACAAGAGTTGCTTGAAATGAAAACTCAACAGCGTATAACTAACTGCTGGTAAATATTATAAAATACTTTTGTTATTGTTTGTAAATGCGTGCAAGTTATTCAGAGATTTTGATGGTGCAAGTTGGGACGCTTGCATGTGTATGTGCGTTGTACAGCTGCAAATGCCGAGCACATATAATAGCAAAAAGGAATCAGGTTTCCCTATAAGAACGCATACATACGCATGCACGTGCACGTGCATATGCATGTGTTTTTAATTGTGTGGATAAGTGTGGCTTTCTTGTTCTTCTTATTTGAATTTGAATATTTTAAAATGTATATGCGAGTATGAGTGTTTGTAGGTAAGTGCAACCTCTTGAAGATAATAATAATTTAGTGCTGTTAAAATGACTTTTGACCATCATCTACAACTGATATTATTAGCTTGGATATAACTTTCTCGGATATGTGCAGAGACTGAAGGAATTCGGATGGAGGGAAAGCTCGGATAAGTGTAAAGTTAAGCACATAACGCAAAGTGTTACTTTTAGTTTATGAGCTTAAGCAATATATATATATATTGCGTATGTTATGCCGAAGAACAAAAAAAAAAAAACTGAAAAAAACACAAAGAGCTTTGCTTATATTCAGCTTTTGGCGCAATTGCCTGAAATTGTTTCTAGCCAACCATAGGCGTATTCACTTCTGAAAGCCGTCTTGACTTTGACTATCGGCTATGAATTTTCTTTATTAGAACAAAAAAAAAAAAAAAACAACGAACAAAGGAGGTCTAGTTACCAATCAATCCTACAAGTCCTGGTCTTTCGCAAACCACAGTTCGGCTCCGGAATGCCTTGAATGTACACAATAAAGAAATTCCTTTTTGAAATTTGACGGCGCTAACCATTAGCCATTAAGCGATTCATTCCGAAAAGTTCATCCTTGGTTAGCGATCTTATTCCACGAATACTTTTTGAAGAATCGCACATACATATTCTTGGGAGATTGCCTTTGTGCAGTTGACGCTAACTTGAGTTTCGGAAGGAATGTAAAATAACGCTATGGATGTAGACAAGTCGTTCGGATGCGTAATAACGCCTCAATCGCACGCTAACCCATATGATTACATAATTTCATCATCATCAAGTCC
Source organism: Glossina morsitans morsitans (assembly GCA_001077435.1). Lineage (NCBI taxonomy): Eukaryota > Metazoa > Arthropoda > Insecta > Diptera > Glossinidae > Glossina > Glossina morsitans. The sequence goes on from CCAG010015694.1 coordinate 52,398, forward strand.
GCAAGTACGCGGCATCGACATTTGCTGTCGAACCAAAGTTGCTATGGGATTCATATCGGTAGCGGTTGTCTTCGCTCGCATTTCATTAATAAAAGTTAACCCAAGTTGTTCAGAGCACTGTTGCTGACGTGGTTTCGAAAGTAATTGTATATCACCATCGCGTAAGTACTTAAAAGTAAATCTCATTTTTGGCCGAATTGAAATTTTCAACTGAACCTTCCCGAGAGAAACCTGAAGTTACATTTTTCACGACCGAAGCTGTTCTATCATTATAGGGACCAATCGCTCTTTGAAATAATGCCTTATGTGTTAAGAGCTTACATCAATTTTGGAGAGTTTCTAAGATACGTTGTGTTATCTCATATTGAATAGTACTGAGTGTAAACGACACGGTTTTTTGGAAGTCGATTACTTTGTCAAAAAAAGTCACGTAAGGGAAGCGGGACATTTCCTGCCTCATTCATAGCGATGGATATAAAAAATGGATGTGTTATGATATCGAGAGAGCAGAGAGTTTATCATGCATGGCGAGTGGAAGTCCCACTGGTTCGATGTTACCAAAAAACGATTGCAGTCCACAAAAAGATATCATGAAGGGATCATTAACTGTGAGGAGATGATAGCGGCACTGAACTGGAAAATGCTGACGACGGCATAGTCGAGACTGTGGACTGCCGTATAGCGAAGTAGGTAAGGGCTGTGACAATCAACTCAGATCATACTTAGTGGTGGTTTTGTAAGGATTACGACGGTAAAGGCATATACCTAACGATTGGGTGCAAAGCCACTAGGCTGTGGCCATTCTCTTAAGTTTCTCTTTTCACAATACTTTCTGTCCGACCATCGCCGTGTTGCAGGCATAGGGAACATGCCTTGAGTGATTGGTCAAAATTAAATAAAAAAAAATAGATGGATAGATGTCTTTGATGGTTTCACGTTTACACTTCGGTGCCCGATGACACACAGGTTAATTTTGCGTAATCGGCGCCCTCCATAGAGTTTGACAATCCCTAGAAGCTAGGGTCCTAAACTACACTGGAGAAACGAGATATGTTTATTGCGTGTGGCTCAATAAACCCACTCTGGTGAGCGTTGAGGCCTATCATTGCCTCTAATTATTCGCTTTAGGAATGATGGAAACCACAACCACCACGATATCCGCGAAGGGCCGTACCCTGCAGTCAGGACTCACACACTGATTAACTGCTGCGTTCAAACTGAGCACTGGACATACTACCTTCCACCGCGGTTTCCACATGTATGTAAATATGCAAGCCTCCGCCCGAAGGATCTTGGCAAGCAACAATCCGCAGTACATCAATGGTGCCACTTCTACCCGCAGGTACTCGTGACATGGGGAGTGGGCACCTGACCCCCGTCGAGCTTAAAGTTAGATGGACGAAAAGAGGCGACTTTGCGATAAATTCTTTTATGTCTTACCTTTATTTCAAAGTTACCTTAAAGGAGCCATCGATTGAGGAGAGAGAAATTTTTATTCAAAATCATACGCAAAGTCACATATATATATGTATGTATAAATTTGATATTACACACAAATATTAATTTCCCGGATTAGTTTAGAGATAGATGTTCATCATGTGTACAGATAAACCGTTTCAAGTACGAATGCAATTGAGATATTATTTTGTTGCATTGCACTGCAACAGCTGGTCCAACATGTTCGTTGGCACATCATTTCTCCATTGATTTACATGATACGTGTCTATGTTCGTATGTTTTATGTATTTCTTCGAATATCTATAATATTTAATTAATGCCTATATACATATATATATAAACTCAGCAAGGACATTGCCGTCAATGCAAGAGATTTCTGCTACTTTCATGTACTATATAAGTGCTGAACTTTTGCACACTTTTGAGTAAGCATTGCCTGGATGCATTTGGACACACAGACGCGTACATCAGTTATTGTTTACTTGTTGTAACCAATCAAAAGTAGCCAGCACATAAGGACGCATATATCGTACTCATAATTCTAATCTGCTCTTCACTTTCCCGTCACGAAAGCCCTATAAGCCGGACAAAGGTTGTAGTAGGCCAGAGAATTTAAAGCCAATAATATTTACTTAGTCACTTATCAATGTTCGCATTTATACTTAGTGGACATGTACACTTAGTAAAATGAAAAGAATCTTTTAGGCAGTGTTTATAGTTTCTGACACGTGGCAAGTTATGTTCAAAGTGTTCTTTCTCTGCTATAGAATTCGGTATGAGAGTAACTGACGTAAGTCTTTGAAGATGAAACTATGGTTCAACTGACACGTATTGAGTTTTATTCAAATATATTTTCACTAACGATTTGTTACGAAAAATTTCAGGCAACAAGTGTAAACGATGTACTTCAATACTGCCTTTTAACGGCTTGGGTGTTATTAAGACTTTGTATCGAAATCCGTACAAGAGTGCACAATAAGGCGTAAGGCTGAAAGCGAATTATAGGAAAGTTTTCCTTAGACGATCCTAACGTAACGAGTAAAGGACGTATATGTCTGAAGTCGCGTTCTTTTTTATAGCTCGATCATCTGACAATAATAAGCAGTCGCAATACCAACACATAACGCAACGCAAAAACACTTTTTCTAGCAACGGAAGTGGAAACTTTTACGTCAAATAAAGGGCTTTCGGTGACGGAATTTTTTCATTCCCCGAACGATATAAATGAAAGTTTTGTTTGCACCGCGCCGTTACAGTGAATGAAAAGGGGATCCATTTCGAGAATTCCAGTCGTCGATCCAGGCATACTATCTGCAGGAAAGAAACGCTTTGACACCGCGTGTAGAGCGCATGCAGCCTTGGCCGAAGGTATGTAGCATACTTGAAGGGCTCTTAGCGAAATTCGACTAGGTCGCCAAAATTGTGGGGTCCATAAGAGGAGTTTGCCCTACAGAATTTTTATAATTTTTATCTGTTGTAAGTGGAAGTGTAGTGTAATCAGTAAACTTACTTCGCCAACCTGTAACCATCCGAACAAATTAGTTAACAAACATTTTAATACTTACAACAATACAATACATAACATTACAACAATTTAAGCATTCACAGCTGAGATCATAAATAAGTTATTGATCATAAACTAATTTAATTACTGATAAAATCCACTTACCCCTTCAATTACACTCCGAATGTACATTCGTTTTGTCGACTAAATAAGGAATAAAAAAATTTTTTTTTTTTTTTTATATCAAACAGATTAACCAAGTGGTAGGAGATTTTTTTTTAAAACAAAATCAGGCCTTTGTTTGTGGCAGAGTCAGTAACGTTCGATTGACGAACTGCATCGACGTTGCGTTTGCGTTGAGAAACCAATCAAACAATTGTTTCGATGATTATGATTATAATTTTGGCATCCATTTTAAACAGACGGTAGTACAACAACAGAATGGATATCCGCTTAAAAGATGTTGTTATAAAGAAGAAACAGGAAGACACTAAGCCAAGCCAAAGCAAGCAAGACGCAATGAATGTTTGTTCGTAATTTTTTATAGCAAATGACTTAAGTGATATTGATGTTTGGCTCGTTGAGGATGTTGAATAGTCGGGAATTTAAAAATATATATGCCAATAAAGCTGCTTATAAGCCGCTTAATAAGATAGGAGGAAGGTAGTGGTGGCCTATTTGTTTATTGAGTTCACGCTGGATCATCATCCTTCGTTGTGAGACGGTTAATGCTTTTTGTTGTTTCTCACAAGATGTCTGTGCATCCGGCAGTCGCTAATCGTAATTGAAAGTTGCATCGGTTAAGAAGATAAACAGATATCCATCCGTTCGTATGAGTCCGCAATAAAACCGAGCACATTACAAACAACCATTCATTCTTTTTATTTTTAAATGTTCTCTTTTCTCTTTTCTTTTTTTTTTTTTTTAGAATTCAAAAAAATTTGGCTGATAATTCCAACACTCATAACAGACTGCGTCCCTCAAAAAAATAAAAAAACCATCGCCTACTCATTTCCCTACAGGTATTAGGCTCTCTACAATTCACTGCATTACACATATTCGGCAGAGAAAATAGGACTAACTGTGTTCTCCATACTCATGTATTAACTAAAAAGTAAGTATAATAAATAAATGAAATATATTATAACATTTATAAAATGATAAATAAATAAAAAATAAATGAACATAAAATTTTTGATTTGACCACCGCAACAATCCTTTCAATATACTCCAAGCTTGCTTGATAGTGTTCAGGTGTGGAAATTGCGCCGGCTAGTCCAGCAAAACAATGTTGTTGTCTCTAAATCAACAGATGGTGGTCGTCGATCTCTGACATGGAGCATTCCCTTGCTGGAATTTGGTGTCGACAAAGTTCGGTTCGCCAAAAATGCGCGCCAACGACGGCATCAACACGGTTTCTAACGCATAGATGTGGTTTTGACTGCTCATGCGGTCCGCGCAAACGAACATTTAACCGACTTTATCGGAAGCTTTGCAGGCACAGACCATAATGCTGCCACCTTCGTGGTTGACCACACAATCTAGATAGTGTTCCTCGCCGGCACTTCGCATTACAAACGTCACATAGGCGTCCCGAATATCTAAAAATATTTAAAAACCACTCAATGTTAGATCGGTTGTATTTCACATTAAAGTAAACTAAACAATTAGTTATTGTTGTTGTTGTTCTTTTAAACAGAAGATATAAGAACTTACCTCGCAGTTGGATTCGTCGGACTGTATACACAGCCTTTTAAACCTTGTTTCTGTGAGTGTTCCTCTTGCCGTTCGAGAACTAATCGGCATTCCAATGTCTTCCGATTGCGCTGCAGCGAGTTCAGAAGAATTTCTTTTGTGCTCCTTGAGAGACTCCCGATTTCGTTTTTTTAATGTATCATCATCCTTATTATTATTATTATTATAATAGCATTAATGTTCTTAGTTGTTATTATCATTATTGCATTGTACAATAATGCACTTTGAGTTACTTTGAATTGAAGTCTTTATAAATTGTAATCGTAGCAAACATATACGGTTTTGGTGTTTAAGCAAATTGGTATTGAGTTTACGCATCCCATTAGAGTCACGTGTCAGAATAGTCAAAATACGTTATCGATTGTTTTAAATTAATGTTCGAATACGTTGCGCCGAATATCATTTAACAGATAATACTGTCTTGCTCTGCTCTCTGAGTCGCACCTGTTTTTAGTAGGGGTGCCTAACACTTTTGGGCAAGGCAGTGTATAGCTGAAGTTATATCTTCTTATAGCTTGGGCATCTGGCAACAATACGCACCAGTCTTAATATCGCCACACAAATATGCGGTCGACTTTTGTGCGAACTAAAGAGCATCCACTAAAAGAGTTTTTTCTTTGCCCGAGCGGTACCAAACAAAGACCTTTTTGGATCGTATGCTAACGGGAGATGAAAAGTTGATCTATTTTGAGAATCCTAGGTGTATAATCGCATGGGTAAATCGGGGCGTCTTTCCATATCTACGGCGAAGCTAAATCGTTTTGCCAAGAAGACGATATTCTGCGTTTACTGGGACCAGAAACAAGTGATCTTCTGTTAGCTGTCAAAGTCCGACGGTAACAATGAAGGCATTTGAGCCGTTCGTTGCTTAGAAAAGCGAGCGAAATATGAAAGAAAAGCAACACAGAGTCCACTTTCTTATATGACATCCGTCCATCTGTCTACACAGCAAAATAGATTTCCGATACGTTGTAGGCACTCAATCGAGAAGTGTTATCCCGCGCGGCCTACTCAGCGAACTCACTACATGTACGTAAGAATTCCGGTTTTGTATGTGTGTAGCTCGAATATGTATATACCACGAATATCATGATATCTTTTTGTGATCTTTCTCCGCTAAACGGTGGAGCATATTTTAGCAAATACAGGCACATGAGAACATTTCAGGGAATTTAACTTCTTAGCAAATTTATGGACTCTCACAGGTGTTATTTTCATCTCGCTCTATTTTGAGCTGTTTTCAACGAGCCAGGCCATTAGTTCAAGCGTTACTTGTCAATGAAATCTTTCCAAAATCTTTGCTTTCATTTTTTGACTTAGTTCTGTGTTTTGTCGATAATAGCGCGGGTTTAATACGTTGCCAAAAGAGTTATTAGAGGACAACATCGAATACACATAACTAAGAAAAAATTCCTTTCATTAAAGGACCGAAAATATTTTCTTGCCAATCTGTTGCATAAACTTAACTCATTGACTCTTTGTACTCCTCATTTGCTTTGGAAATGCATTTCCAAAATGTGTGCAACAGTTGCAATGTTTTCGTCCTTTTCTGGTTGTTTATGTACTATCATCCTTGCTTTTATTAATTTTATGACCCTTATGCCTGTATGCGACTTTGTGTATTGACATGTATGTGAATCTCAAGTACTTTGTTTTCTTTGAAGAAAAAAAGCAAAAAATTTACATATTTTCGATGTTTATCACTGATGATCCAACTCATTCTACCACAAATTTCTGTCGATATGAAATTGTTGGCTGCTCTCTCTAACTGAGTTTGCTTCCTTTTTTTCGATCAGGCTCGGCATCTTCTACATCAGTTATTTATTTACTTGAGAAATTTTGTTGCAATTGCTTATTCACCGTACGGAAGTGCTTGATTTAAATTGTGGGTGTTGCATTTATACATTTTTTTCAATACTTTCCGTCCCTCCTTCAGCTGAGACGTTCAATTTCGAACCTATAAAATTGTTAAATGGATTGGCAAATTATGCAAACGTCCGTTGATATATGTTTACTTGTTTGTGCCACAGCGTTTTCAGATTACTTTATGTTTTGTTGGAGAGTATTACACGTGACCGTGTAAGGACGTCTTCTGCAAGTGATACATTAGAGAATAAAATTTTCTCGTTTTCGAGTGGAGAAGCATGCTTTGTCCAGCATGTGCGAGAAGCGACTAACAGTAAAACTATTTGAAGTTGAAAATGTAAGTAGTCTGGCGTCTTTCTTAACTTAAGCGAATATCTAACGTCGATCATCTGGCAACAGAACACTAAATAGTTGTACAAAAAAAAAGAAAATCATTTCTTCCGCAGTACAAAAGAAGTGAAAGAAGAAAGGAGAAGTGCATAAAATAAATGAAAGAAACGTCAGTAAATCCCCCGAATGATATTCACTTGAGCGCGCTCGCAAAGTAAAGGCTGCCGATAATTTCTCCGATGAATAACACGTGTTGTCTCATTAGTCAATTAGGAGAGAAAGGCGCAATAGCTTATCCAAGTTAATAGGTAATTAAAATTCGGTCCGGGATGTTTATGTAATACCTTAGCTCCGCTCTTTTTTTCACATTTGGGACTGCAGTAAAGAATGCTCTTAAACGACTTTTTTGTCCGAGTTTTTTCATAATGTTTTGGCTTTAATTCTTACCTGTTTTTCTTTCGATTTATATGTAGATCGACAAGCAATGATTAGCTTTGATTCAGTTAAACATTTCCTTTTTTTTGCATTTTCAACTACCAACTCTTCTACGTAAGCGTGCATGAGTATAGGAACTTTTTGTATCAAGCACTTGAATGGCTTCGTTTTTTGTTGTTTTTGTAATGTATATCATATGAGATGTGTTTTATGGTGCGTAAATAAAACAAATATATTAGTGCAGCAAGTCGTTTATTTTAAAGTACGCCCATTACTACTACCTAAAAACAAACAACACATACATATACATGCAGCGAGACAGTTGGAAAACGAAAAAAAAAAAACAAGGAAAGAATCCTTGATTGTTCGATAAATACTCTAAGTTTGGAAAATTTATATTATGACAACATTTCCTAAGAAAGATTGCTAGGAGTGGTTTAATTACAAAAGGAATTGTTTTGGTCGTTATTTTTATACCTCAATGCTTAGGATTAGTTACGTACTTTTGTATATTTTATTATTCAGCATAAATCTTATAAGAACATGATTAACTATACAGAACGGGACGCTTTTATCTACTAATAAACCGAACGTCAAATTGATGCGATATGCAAGAGGGTGTCCTTTACTATATATATACACGCACGCTATATAAGAAGAAAGGTAAAATGGTTGCATTGTACTGGAGGAGGTTGGGTTTGCGTAGATCTTCTTAATCCCCGCCTTACTCCTTCCCTACGTTAACGTTTGAATTTGATTTCACCTCGATGGTTTTGCTGTAGATGGAATTTCTTGATATCGAGTTGGGTTTGCTTGAATTGAATCTCTTCGATTTCATCTTTATGGGATGTATTATCCAGGATTGCTACAGACATTACGGATAAATTGACAGAGACTTATTTTTACTCCTATCATCTGAAAATTGTTTTCAATTCACTTCATCTTCAGACACAGCATACCTGACGATGAGGCGAGTAACTGAAGAGATAATGTACGCCGTCCTGAATATTAAGGATAAACACATAGAGTCACAAGTGTTCTAATGAGCTTTATGCTAACCGAGTCGAACATCGAAATGGCATTGGGAGGAAGCCATAGTCAGAGAAGGATCTTCTTCTCTTCTATTTTGTTTACATATTCTACTACTCCTATGAAATATCTAATACTTTGTCAAATTGATCGACTCTTCTTGTTACCAACTTTCAGATGTCACTGCTAATGAAATAAAAAACGCGATCCTGATCCTGATCTCTGAAACAGATGTATGTTTAGTAGGTAATTAAGCTCTCTTCCTCTCTCTCTAGAGCAAAGAATATTATTATCAGCGATGAGCGAAACAACGTGGCGGATTTAGAACTTGTAACGTTTCCTGAGCGGGTTTTGCAATATGGGGCCAAAAGTCTTCACACTGAAAACTCATGATATCATGACTTTTGGAAAATCTGAACTATTTTTCACTTTTAGGTTCTTAATCGAACAAGCAAAGCAGTCTCTGCGTTTACGCGGCATTTGGCAATTTGCCAAAAAAGGGGTCAACATGATCTCTTTTGGCTGGCAAGCAGGTCTAGTGCTAACATAATAAAATTGGTTTTGTAAATTTCGCAGAAAGAATGTCAACTGAAATGCCTTTTGTGATTTTATGCTTTTCTTTAAACCTTTTTGAGATCAAGGTCATAGCCTGAATTGTGATTTTAGCATAGCGTAGGTTTCATTTACTATTGGTAGGAGATCTATTTACACATGGTTTGCAGGGACTTATATTTAGAATTCTTCTCGCTCTTCTTGATCTTGTCTGCTCAAATATTTCGAAACAATCCTCGCGACTTAATTGACTTTGCTTTCCGCAAATACTCTGCTCGTGTACTCTTTCTACAAGCAAGCTATCGATATCAAATTCCATTGTGACATTTTCATGCTAATCCCTTCCTGCCAGTGAAATGTTCTGCGAATTGCTGTTAATCCTTCCTGGATTCGCCAGCTGCGTCGACAGATGAGGCATCGTGCATGTGTCCTTTGTTTTAGAATTTTTTTTCTTAGAAAATCCTTTGGCTGTCATGCCGACGCATTCGAATGTGGGATTTTCGTAACAATACCAGAAATTTTTATATGTAAAAAGTTAGAAAAGTACCTAAGGAGTTTTTGCAATCATTTTCTTTACGAAATAATTCTAAAAAAAAAAATTATATTTTAAATGTCATTTCTCACTTCTTGTCTAACTCTCGATTTTTGCTTCGGAAAGTTTTCATTTCTGGTTTTCTATGTTAAACTTTGTGAAAGATTATCGTCGGCCGATATTAGGTATTTAGCAATATAACGCCCATTTTCCGTGCTTCCCGTTGAATTGTCGAATTTGAGAGTATGAGGATTCTTTTAGAAATTTGTGTAGTCGGGTTTTTTTTTGTTTATAACCCTACAGAAAGCATTTCACTCTTTCAATCACTATATGAGTTCTGGTAAATAATGTTAGGATAATGTTTTCCTGTGGGATACCAAGGCAAAGTAGAAGCACTAATTGTCAACAACGATTTTTAGGGGAACAGTAGGGGAAGAAGGTGAACTACAGCTGTAATCAGGAGAAGAAATGCTCAAGGGAATGTTCAAATTCGCGTTAAACTTCATGCTTGTAGTAACAGTAGTAGTGATTGTGTACAGATATAAGAGAAAATGTGTGGACAGCTCTTTGGAAAGTCTGAATAAATCTTCTTGCGTCGGCCCTTCTCTGCGATTTTGTTGGCGAGGAAATGTCTACCACTAGGATTCGTCAGTATCATAGAGTGCATAAGTAGGCATGTCTAGGATTACAAGTACTTCTTATTGCACACTGACTGTGGTCAAACGGTTTTTGCCCAATACACGCACACATACGCACACTATGTGCAGGAGAAAGAAAAATTTTGTACATCTATGAACATGTATCAATGCGTACGTACATACGCATTTAACTTGTTACGAACAAAAGCTTATGCTTGGATGTGTACGGATTGTAGAAATCAAGATTTACGAGTCGTTGTGACATCATTAATCAAGCAACTGATTGGTGATCCTGTGTTTTCTGTTAATTAATACAATAATGGATGGCTTTTCAAGTACTTATGAGCCCGTAAACAGCTACAGAGGAGGTGAGGAGCAAAGAAGATAAAACCGGGTGGAGAGTGTCGAGCAGAGAAACAAGCATACAATGCAGTTGCACATAAGTTTTGTGGAAAATTTACGATTTCCTGATGAAAAACCAATGAATTCAAATAGAAAACCAAAACGTACAATTTATTCATTCATTCATTCATTTAGTCCCTCTCGTACATATATATATATATATTCATATATTTATTCACAATTAGAAATGTTTTTGAAAATTCAAAAATTTTGCCAAAATAATCTTTTTTTGTTTTGCTATAATTGAACAAAATTTACAGCAAACTGTGTTAAAGTTCATTTAAGGTATTGTTAAATTTTAGTGATTTATTTTCATACGATAAAAGCAACATGAAACTTTCAATTAATTGTAAAACGCCCGACCGCTCTCTCATCTGTCTCGTCCCTCATAACGTGGAAAAACATTAAATATCTTGTTCGTCGTATGTAATCATAAATCTTTAGCAAAATTAAATGCAAATCGAAATTAAAATGAATTTTGTACAAAGAAAGAAACCGTATTGGTCGTGATGCCGTCTGTATTGGTGAGCCGTTGTTGACTAAACGACCACATCAGGTTTGATTATCAATGACACTTAAGCGTCACATTAATTACGATTATTATCACGTTTTATGAGACAGTTTCGTACAAATTTATTTAGATATATAGTGTAGCTGCAGACGTGTGTATGAATAGCGTTTCATTTCTTTACATTATGTAATTAAAACACAGGTCTTGCCTCATTTCGACTTTTTGTGTAATAGTTCTTGGCAAGTGTAAAGAAAATAATGCAGGATCTGTGGAAGAAAGAAAACTGCTTTACATTACAAACACGCACACAGACACACACACACTCTCTCTCTCTCTCTATCTATGAGTGCTTTATTTTTATATTTGAACCGAAAATTATTGTGCATTGAGGTTTCCAAAGGTCAGTAATTATGCGTATAATACAGTTCACATTGAAATATACCCGCAAACCTTTTCAGCTCTCCACCAAAAAATATCAACAATGATCTGCTAGTTATTCCCTTCTTTTTGTTGCTTAAAAGTTAGGTTTCTTCAAAAAACTTATATGAGGCTTCGAGTGTTTAAATTACTTACTGGTCCTCAGTATGTGGAGAGTCTGTAAATACTAACAAAAAAGAGATAGAGAAGCATTTAGTATGGGTAAGTTCTGTTATAAGAAACCGAAAGACGGACGGATATGTGATTAATGTAATGAATTTCTTATCTATAAATAGAACATAACAATTTTCACGTAAAGCGTATTTCGCTTACTGGTTCGCTTGCCTTTTGATGGAAAGGACAAGAAAAGTAAACGCAACTATTACTGCTTCAAGTATAAAAACCACAGATTAAATTTTAAGCGGAACTGAGTAGAAAATAAATTAAAAATCGGACACTTGTAACTACCTTGAATTATTTGAAAACGAAAACTTTTCGATCCTCGCAACTCGTAAACTCTTAAAGCAGCATCTTCTTGAAGCCAATCAATAGTCAATCAATAGATTCGTAGGATTATATACAGATGTAGCCAGTTTTTCACCAATCCGTACGAATTTTAGACAGTGCCAGTCTTCGGAGTAAATGTGTCAACATTTCATAACATCCCATCGATCAGGGTACAAATTGCTTTGGCACAAGTTGTTTTAGTGTCATAAACATCCTACATCTGCACATCATCCTACGAACTTATTGAATGATGCATTATCTGTGAATGTATGATCAAAATAAATAACCGAACTCATTTATTCTGTGCTTCTGCTTGTGTGAAATCTGCATTGAGAACCAACAATTGGATCCCAAGAACCAACTAATCGCCTCTTTCTTCAGCGGCGCTCGTAACTTTCACGTTTTTCTTAGTTAAGGCAAATGCACCGCAACGCTCGGATTGTGGTGTACTTTGATATTCAATATGTGTCAAGGCCAGGAGTAAAAATGCTAAACTCGTGCCTTTTCCCGTCTAAGCGTTGCCGATTAAATTCGCAATTTTAAGTAAAATAGGCCAAGCTTGCGTGTGTAGACGTGAAGGCTTTTTTGTTGCTTCGCCACTTCGGCTAACAAATTCGGATACAGCGGAAAGCATTGTTCCAATCTCTTAATAGGATTTTTTGTTCGAACACACGTGACAAAGTTCCATCGGTAATCTAGAAACCGGATCTTCTACAAGAAAATATTTTGTAAGCGGTGGTTATCAAACATAAGGGCATTTTGTTGAATCTATGCAAATCTTAATATTGCGTGAAGTGCACCGGGAAACTGACTTGTTTTGTACCAATTTCTCAGAAGGGTATTACATCTGGCGAGCTCTCAAACAACTGTCACAGCACATTACTGAATGTCTAGAGTTGCCACTATAGAGGACTTATGACGAATTTGCGTATATCTTCTAATGTTTCTGGGGTCAAGTTCGTACCACACAATTGCGGGCCTTTTGGAATGGCATAGTGTTTGTTAGAAGATATATTTACGAATAAATTATTTGCATATATCAGTGTTTCTTGTCAGCTTATCTGCCCGGTTAGCACGATTAAACTCTCTTGACTCCACCAACTTGATCTTTGCAAATACTCTGCTTCTATTCCCTTCCAAAAGCATGTCACCAATGAAGAGATTTATCGGGAAACTTTTGCGTTTATTTCTTGTTTTCAATCTTTTCACCAATCGCCAAATGCTTTGGCAGGAAAAGCATTATGACTCTGTACTCGCCGTTTTGGAGTTTAAGAATTTCGTTTTCTAGAGGCGCTGGTGATTTTGACGCAGACTCTTCTTGTCAAGTGTAGGTCCAATCCTCCATTACACATCTTTTGAAAGCAAGCCACCGATACCAGATTTCATTTTGATATTTTTGCAAAGTCCATTTACCTGATAGATTTCCCGAGAACCTTGTTGTTTGCTAGGGGTCTTTATTCTATAACAAGGTCTATTCTATAGCAAGGTCATTAACCGCAAATCTTTATTGATTTCTTTTTCTCTTTCGCAACTTTTTAGGAAATTTTGTTTTCTATACATTTTTGGCACTTTTCACGCAGACTCTTTCTGTTAACATAGTTTTGTTATTTAAGCGTTTGCTGGGTGAACACTTAATGTCCTCTTGGATATAAATTCATAAATGTTTACTCTAGAAGCTGTCTTAAATTAACTCGATTTCAGGTGAATGCAAGCAAGCATTGACGGTTTGTGCTTCCTCTGTGAATGTTAATTAAAGTAGAATGGAAATATTTACTCAATCAGGACTAAACTACATTTTATGTGGATAGATATCGCCATATGCATGGACAACTAATTAGATGACTTGGCAGTATTTTCAATCTGTATGTGCCGAGAGTAAAACAATTTTGATTAAAACTGTAGTAACGTAGAAGAAGAAATTGATTAAAACAAACTGAAATAAAGTACATTTTAATATTCGCAAAGAGCTTTACGGTCTTTTTGTTTAGTTTCAAAAATGCTTTTTCTTTTTTTTTTCTTTTAATTTTTTTACCACTCGATGAGTAGTCATGTAGTCTGCGTCATCAATTGCAAAGACTTTTTATACTGTAATGCTAACACTTTTTGTAACGTGTTATGATTTTTGCTTCTGAGACAACAACAGAACTCTACTATGAAAACATTTTAAAACCAATTGGATGCAAAATTCAAAGAAAAATAAGTAAAAAAATTATACTCGACCGCGACCGAATCTTTTATACCCATCATCGTTTCATGCTAATCAACAGTAGGGAGAGCTTATGGGGTCTATGAAGCTTCGTCCTGGGTGCTACAAACGTTTCGATTAAATAATGAAATTTTAATCTTCTATAGTATTGGGTAGGCGTGACCGACTTTTTCCATACGTCAATTTTTGTCGTTGCGCTTGTTATGATTTATGCGTAACGAACAAAAAGCCCAATTTTTTTATTTTTGATAACATAGGTGACCTCAGATTATATTGTCCTGTCGCCGTGTCCTTTAACCGACTCGGCTCAATTTTAGTACCAACCTGCGTGCAAGAACTTTCAAACCTTGTGCCATCCGAGACCATGAGAATGTTTACCACGGACATTACACAGGCGGGCGGACAGGCAGATCTCCTTAAATCGGTTTACAATTTGATTCTGATCAAGAATATGTTTACTTTGTGGGGTTCCTGAGGCTTTCTCCTGAGTGTTGCAGACGTTTTGGCAAAGTGAATATACAAGTCATCCTTCGGCGGTCGGTATCAAGTGAAAAAAAAAAAAAACAATTTAAATGAAGCAGTTAGTTGTAGTCGCTCGGAAATGGATTTTGAATACCTAACTCTGTAAGTGAATTAATACTTCAAAGAAAGCTTCTAAAGGTTTGATGACGTTTCGTTTCAATTTCTGTGGAGTAGCTATAGTTTCAGAAGCTGATCTGAAGGGAATAATAAATGCAGGGGTGTCAAACGATTGTGTTTAAACTCGAAGGTGTCCTTTTCCTAACCATTCTGTATGTGTCTGCGTGTGGAATATCGAACTCTTGAGCATGATTGTTGCAATAACAGCTGGCGCAATGAGTGTTGATAGTTTGCACGCATGTTAGATGGACGCAAATGCAGCTAGTGTTCTATGTGCGGGATATGGGGTGTATTTATCACCTTCTTGCTTGGCGCGCCCGCTTCCGTGTCCCTACTACTTGACGAATCATGTGTACTTTTAAATATGCTTGACAAAGCGAACCACTTTTTAATATTAAAAGATAATTGCATTTGCGGTTCTTCTCT
The DNA here is from genome assembly GCA_001077435.1 of Glossina morsitans morsitans. Classification (NCBI taxonomy): domain Eukaryota; kingdom Metazoa; phylum Arthropoda; class Insecta; order Diptera; family Glossinidae; genus Glossina; species Glossina morsitans. The sequence goes on from CCAG010015694.1 coordinate 67,605, forward strand.
TTTCAATTATAGAATTGTTTGTATTATATTTGTTTTTGCATATTAGCGATTTAATTTTAAAATTAAGTGGAAAAATTGTCACTAAAAAGCAATTATCTCTTTTTATATTTCGGTATTAAAGATAAAAAACCCAAACGCTAAGTGTAACAGTTGATTTTTGCACTTTAAGCAATTAGTTGTATTAAGTGTCTAGCGACTGTCTTTCCATATACTTTTTACAGGAAAACCAAACCTTTAACTTGCTTTTAAACACTTCGCCGGTATAACAAGCTTCTTATGTTTGATAAGATTGCAAAGTTGCGTTGGAAGATTTTGATACAGTTCAATGGAATGCATTAATCATAAAAACGAAGGCTCATGCGTCGGGCCTATGGGCATATGATCAGTTACTTTTTTCGACGCTTGAAAAAGCATAAACAATATGATGGGCTCTGTGCTTAATCAAATTGATTCTATGAAGATGTGGAAATTTTTCTTACTTTTTTGAAGAAAGCTTCTTCTAGATGGTTTTTTTGTAATCATTAATTATAGGACAAGCCCCAGTTAATCGGGTGTCGATACTTATTGTTAAATATTTCTTACACTATTCGTTGTACAAGATATATAGCACAAGATGTATGTAGCATCCGTAGCAGTCGTAGAGAGTTCAGGTAGATCGACATTCGGGAAGTGGTTCCGAATCGATCTCAGTTTGTCTCTCCGTGTGTCCTTCTCACATTCTTGTGATCAACCTACAGATCAACAATTTTTGAGGTACTTTGATGAAATACTGTGCACTGACGTGCTTTGGTCCAAGAGCGAACGCCATTAGAAATGGCTCGAATCGGACCAAAGGAAAATAATTTTGCAATTCTGTGTTGACTGGCAATAATTAATTTTAGAATTTCGCTTCAAACCTACGACAGCAATGTCACTATCATTTGCAGACTTTGGCTGTACAACTGGTGTTACATCTACAACAGCAATGAGTTCTGTTCCAGTCTGTCTGCCTCAATAAGAAGAATATGAAGTAAATTTTAGACTGTTTTTGGAGCTAAGCATGCGAAATAACATAGCACATAGCATAGTAGAAGAAGTTTTTCCAAGATTTTCAGTTTGGTCGCATTTTTGACCGTGGAAAGACCGATATGTATGCAGTTAGCACACGCGTTTTCAAGCATAAGTGTCATGTGGTGTTATTCGAAGTTTTGAGAAACCACAAGAAACAAGCACAACAATTTGCTGATATCAGTCCGTACGCTAACTAATTCCAATGTATTCTTTTTTTATTCCATTCTTTGCTGAATTTTGCATTATTTGTAAGATGTGAAAGAAACGAAACCAAAATTTAATTTCTTCATTACATGGCTAATTTTTCAATTAAACAAAGACAACAACAACGAATTAAATGCTTTAGATGTAATGTTATTAGATAAAATAACAAAGAAATACAAAAAATAAACAACAAAAAGTAAAGAAAAGAATAACAGTAACAGCTGCATGTGCACTTAAGTGCACACGAATACACGCACACACATATATAAAGAAGCGAATAATATTAAAATGGTTTAATAACACAGCCAACAAAACTAATCAAAATAAAAAAAGCCAATTTTCAAAATTAAGTTTTTACATCTGATGGAGGATACGTAAGCTGGAAATGCATAGAAAAAGAATAAGAAATACATAAATATATATATTATACATATATATGTATATATATAATGTAGATTTTTTATGAAAATACCTCTTTGAGTATTCGCTTAATAGCATTAGGATGTTGCGATTATATCTTAGAAGGAGACCGCAGTTTATGCCCTTATTATCCTTACACATTATTTTCCTGAATGTGATGAACGGGTCAGAACTCAATATCTCGTCCATCTTGTCCGCGTAGAAAGTGATTGTAAGACATCACAAAAATGTAATTTCTTGAGAGACTCGGTGTTTAATTTCTTGCATAAAGTTTTCGAGGACAAATTTCGTTTATGGATGTTTTTCTTCTGGCATGTAGAAGAAGAAGGAGAAGAAGTAACGAAAATTAGGTGTGGAAACGGCCACATTAATCAGACGAGTCGTACAGTTCGGTAATTTTGGACGATATTGTGTCTATGAAAATATCATAACATCGCTTGATATTTCACTACCTTGAAGTCAATTAAAAGTTGTTACGTGTTACAGTCGTCTCAGTGACGCTAGTTTTGTTATTTTCAACACAATAAAAAAATTTGAACCTTATGCACTGATTAATCGTTGAGACTTTCGAAGAGGAGAAAACATCGTTTGAACTTAGGATTGGATCGAAAAATTTTCCATCAATGAAGCTGAAGTATGGATCGCCGCCCAATCGAAGTGTTGTTCCAGTGACCCACAGTGACTATTATCCATTTGTAAACTCCAAAAGTCTGCACCGGTGGAAATGTTTTGAATTCAATGACCAGATCATGGAGGAAATCGAAACGTATTTTGAGGGTCTTGACAAGTCGTTCTACATAAAACGTGTCGAAAATGTAGACAAAATTTGGTACGATCGTATAATTCTTGACAGAGACTTGGTTGATGGATAAATTCGAGTTTTGCAAAATAAGCCGCATGACTTATTGATCCTGGTTTTAGTTTTTTGAACGTAAGGCTAGACAGACATCATTTCTTTTTTTTTATAACTCTATTTGATTTTTGCAATTGCTTTGTTGATTTCTCTACTTCGTGACGAAAACCAACTTAATTGCATTTTTGACAATGACACAAGACTCCAAAAATGTACACTATCTTCGCTTTGATGATAATTCGAGGTTTTTGTATATCTTTAGTGCCAATCGGTCAATAGAATTATTTTAACTTCTTCTTATAATAGTACCTGTAGGATGGAAAATATTTATGTACATATTTTTAAAAGAAACACTATAGTGGGCCATGACCCTCCATGAAATACTCGGCATCACCCCATTATATGGAAAGTGATTGGAAAAGTGGTCCGGTCCCAACCATTTTCAATAGCGTTCGTTCTTGGGCCAAAACACGCGGGCGTATCAAATTTGATCAAAATATACTCCTCAAACATTGCAAGATGTAAACTGAACATCAGAATACAAAATGGGAAGATGAACGGACGGACGGACAAGTCGAACGGACGCATAGAGCAATGTGAAATTTCAAAACCACTTTCTAAATCGATCGATACAATAAAAACTACGTCTGTCTCAAGTCCTTCTAGCCGTTGAATACATCCACACAAACTTGATATGCTTTTGTACTACAAGTGTAGGGTAAAAAAATTGTGCTTCAATGTCGTCAACACCTTGTGACCAGGTGATACAAGTCAATGTCAGACGTAAATAAAGGAGATCAGTCGGACTATTGTGAAAAAGATTCCGGGTAAGCGAAGTATCTTTAACTTTAAAATATTTTTGGTTAAAATATTTTTAGTCACTTAAGTATTTGCTCTTTTTGTAAAGGAAAACTGCAATAAATATGAGCATTAAAAGCAATTAGGAAATAGGAAAAGAAGTGATTTAAAATAACAATAGATACGCAACTGTTATTTTTGGAAAATACTCTGTCGTCATAAACTTAAGCGAAAAATCCTTAAGAATTAACTTAAGGAAATCCATAAAGTTTAATTAAAACACTTCCCAACTTCCTTAGTACGAGATAGCAAATTTTGTCCTCCACTAGCATGATGATGTCCAATATCAACAACGAAATATGCAGAAAGCGATGGTAAACGATAGAATCAAAAAAAAAAAATAAAGAAAAGAAAAACGAAAGAAAAAAAAAAAGGGAAAATATGAAGTAAACCGAAGTATTTTGTATGAAAGTTTATGGAGCTAAGAAAGTAAATCCTAATAAATAAATATACTCAGACTTGTAGAGGGATAATAATTTCGATACCACAAATTGTCGACTTGCAGCGCTGCGTACAGGCCTGAAGAAAATTAAAACGAACCACAAGCAACAAACCGTATCCTATTTATTCCGTTATCATCTCTTTCGTTCCTTTACGGTTTCTTCTTGTTATTTTTCTCTATTTTTTTTTTTTTTTATGCTTTAAGGCGATTTTTTTTTTAGTCTCAGATAAATTTTGTTTGTTTGTATAGTCTTCGCCGTGAACTTGGTAGCCTAACTGTTGCGGTTGTAAACAATTCGAATCGTTTTAGTTGAAAGTTGTGTTTTTTTTTTTATGAACCTAAAGCCTAAGCAATAATTCTTACATCCGTTATGTGTATCAAGGTGTCGAATAGCAGCCACCTTCTCTCTTCTTTTGCATATCTCCTTACAGCCAGTCAAATGATATCAGTTCATGACTTTGTCGGTCTTGCCTTCTTTACGGCGTTTAAGTTCAGCGAGAAAAGTTTAAAAAAAATATTCTAAGGTTACTTAATATCAATAAAATGTATAAATGGCAGTACGGGTCACTACTGGTACGATGCCGCCTTAATAATTTCCTTGCGCAGTGCAAGACGAACGCTTTACTTAGAACCGTTATATTATAAGAAAGTTTAAAATCTTGCGGATACGGTCGTTGGGAAATCAGTAGAAAATGACGTTGTATGTTTTGCTAATTGTTACACATTGCAAGTATATTACAGTTAAAATTGAACCGCTACTAACATATTTTCCACATGCAAATAAATTGCAGAATAATGCATAGAAAAAGTTCCGAGCAAGTTGCGTGAGAAACTTTTGTGTTTAAAAAAAATAAAAAAAAGTTTTCATAAATTTTTCTCATCTTGCCCATCACTGCATAGTACAAAAATACTACATGAGAGACTTGACAAAAATTATTCGCAAATTGTTAGACCATTCAGACCTCTCCTAAAGCAAACACAAATCATTTGTTAAACATTTGTTATACCTGAGCACCTCCACAAAGAAATACAAATTAGCGAATAACTTTAGCCCAAAAGCTCAAAAAAAGATGCGAAAAAAATGCGGTAAATATTTGAAAAGTTTATAAACGTTTTTCATATTTCCACACCAAACCATTTTAACTAATTATGGAACATCTTCGACTCAATTTTACATTTTTCGATGAGCCAGAATTATGCCGTCGTGTCGTGTGATATGCACAATAGAACAACAGAGCGTATGATTGCTTTCATTTAATCTTTAAATTAAACTCCATACACATTTATATATATATATATATATACATATATATATTATTACTAGTAATTTCGTGGTATCTGACAGTCAGCTGATATATATTTCATATATATGTGACTAATAGGTACGATGAAAGTAATCCTGTTTATCTCTCTTCCGTTTAGACATAAAAACCTTACAGCTGAGTTAATTGCGTGATTAATCGACATTTATTCCTGCGACCAGCTTGTGCCAATTCCTTGGCTTCATTGCTTCCATTACGGAAAAACATATCTTATCTTAATCCACAGGTTTTCTTATGAATATCAGAACACGAAAATTAAAATTCATTCGAAATGACATTACAATTATTTTTTCTAACGCGGTTCATTCTGTACATTTTCAAGTAATGCAAAACTTTACTCCGATTATGTCTATCGGCTGAAACGACCTGTACAATGAATAAAAGTCGAGGGATAACGTCGTGTTTACTGAACCGAATATCTTGTCGTAACAATAAGAAAAGATCTGTAGAGATCCGGCCTGGAAAGACAAAAAATTTAGAATTTTTACGTGTCCGGTAATGCTTAGAATTCTGTATTTTCACGCGTCATGGTAATGCTCCACATACCAGAGAAACGAAGTCATTAGTCAGATGTTAAATCGATAGAGGATATTGTGCTAAGGTACAGCATAGACTGCAAGTCTAACTTTAACACCAAAGAAATCATTATAAGCACAAGCCGTCATATCTTTTGAAAATCATTGTAGAAACAGATAATGCCTTTTATCATACATAGTTAAAAATAATTTGGGCCAATTTGGGAGAGTAGAGTATCGACATTGAAACGTCAAAGCATGAAAGAGTAGACACAGAGATGAGTAGTTCAGATGAGTACTGAGAACATACTGTTGAAGAGAGAAAGAGAGAAAATAGAGATTCGAAGATCCGAAAAAATTGCGAGCCTATCAAAACAATTCTTTCAATTTTTATGCAAAAAAGGAACGCTTTAGGGCAATTAAAGTCTGCTTAGAAATCGAATTCAGCTAAGATTCTCATCCTCATCAAGTTTTTATAAAACAACAGAATTATGTAAACGATAAGCTGAAGTGTTGTAGGATGGAAACTTCTAAAGCTATTGATTCAATGAAATTCGGTGGATATATATTTCACGGAGTCGTGTCCATGTTCTTGTCGATGCCTGTTCAAAAAAAGGCTGACTTTTTATTTTTCCCGAAAAATATCTATTTTGTCCACTTCGAAGTTTCTCTAGTCCTCTAGCTCTTACGTTTTTCGGTATGGCCATGAACCTCTTTTAACGACGCCGTCTTTATCTCCTTAACCGCAAAGCTCCGTCATTTCATGGATCTCTTCAGTTTTGGCAAGAAGTATAAGACGTAGAGGGTCAAGTCCGATGAATATAGTCGCTGAGACATAAATACGGCGTTGTTGCTGGCCAAAACAAAATTACGAGCAAGCAACGACCTGTGAGTTGGCACCTTATCATGCCACATATTTCCTGCCCAAAACGCCCGAAAAAATTGCATGGCATGAATCAACGGACATGCTGGCATCCTCAGCAATTTCTCAAAAAGTGATTCGACACTTCTGCGTAACAATTTTCTTCTGTGCTTCAACGTTTTCATCGATTGTTGATGTGCTTTGCCGTCCAGGGCGGCCGTCGTCATTAACATCTTGTCGGCTTCCTATGAGGAATTTGCACCTCTTATCAACATTCTGTTTGCTTAAAGTAATCAAAATATGCCCGCAAATCTGTCAAAAGCAAACAAAAAATACAAAATAGCTGGCAACGTCAACATATGTTAAACTAACATAACAAAAAGGAAAATAATTCTAAAACTGAATATCCGTAGCCCATGGAATTTCAAAAGGGTCTTTTTTTTTGAGCACACGTTGTGTACATCCGTAAACACACGGATTTTGAGCAAAAACGACGCGACTCCGCCCCTAATAGAATGCAACTCTTCTTATTACCATTTGTGCTTTGTATTTAAAGCTGGCAAGAATATGAAAATGTTGCAACTACGGCTTTTGAATTCACAATTGTGTGAGGGAGATTTCCGGGCACCCTCACTCACTCAGCATTACAAACATTCACGTAATTAGGGCAGAAAAACTTACAGTACGACTTCATTCATTCACTGTACATAAAACCATTGATTACTAAGCTCGTCAAGTACCGATGTAAAGTGTCTATTAGTACACAACAGATAAAGGCAAAAATTCGTAGCGTTCTTTCCCCAAATTTCCAGCACATTTTCCTTGTTTTGTATAGTTACTCTATTAAGCCATATATGTGTTTATTGTTGTTGTTTCATTACGGATTCACTGCAGAACTTCTGGGATTTCTGAACAAAAAAGGAAAGTTAATAATTTACATAGACATCTCCTGATCTCAGCCTTATATCATTAAAGAGAAGCTCTGCAGAGAGCGAAACAAATGGTAAGTGTGGAGGATGACGCTTTACTCATTGCTCAATTCTAGAGGCCTTGCCTCAACTGCCCGCCTAAATTGCATTGGTTGTCGACAGTAGAGAGCGGCCAGATTCGGAGCAGCTCATGAGGTAGGATTCCTTTCTAGCGACAATAAACACAAAGTATTACCCTTTGTACCGTTAATCTGTGCTTCGTCACCGTTTGCTCAGCATGATTGCTGCACGTAGTCCACTTTCCACCGCCCGTTATAATTTCTTGAAAATTGGCTCGACTCCATTTCTTTTCAGCAGCTACTCGCAGACGGAAAGTCGATCTATTAAATTTGTCACGGTTAATCCATGCGGCGCTGGAACAACGAAATTCTTGTTTTATATATGGCAATGCTTCTGAACGAAAGAAGCGTTGGCTATCCTGCTACATTATTAGAGACAAGCTTTCTTACTCATCTTACTCGATAAAAAGTAGCAAAAAACGTATTGTAACTGAATCTGTAATGCGTTGGCATTTCACTGAAGTCCATAAACACTACACTTTGTATCCATACCATCTCAGAATGAAGAACCCTTAAGAGATGTGTTAGACTTCTTAAAGCTTTCATTGGCTTTGTAAACGGTTGGTTGACAAGAGTGTGGTGTGTCTTCAAAATCGAAGTTTTCAGAGTTCGAGCCAGCAAAATTATTGTGCTGATCTCCTGATCTTCAGCATAGAGGTGGCGAACTCGCGTTGCCACATAAGGTTATCATAAAGTTTTTTCTTGCACAAGCGACGATTTGACGCCGTTAGTACCAAAGCTGCAACACTTTAAAGTTTGCAATTCGGTAACCGCCACGAAATTTTTCCTTCAACCTATATTTCAAAACTCAAATCTCTTAGATTTTATCGGCTAAACACAATATACAATCTGCAGTAACTTTATATGCATTCCTAAGTAATGGATTTATAACGACCGTAGCCTATTTACTAACGCAAAAGTTTGATGAGTACTTTTGACACTTTGGATGAGTAAAGGCGCAAAGCATACGTTGCAAGTATAACGTAGCTTTAAAAACTTATGAAAGGATTAAAATTTCTGATTAAGACTAAAAGCACATCAACTCACTAACCTTACAATTACGTATACAAGTAATGGCTTTTGCATTCAAAGAAATTTAGTTTTATAAACCCTTCTTATGTTGTGTATCGGCGTAAGTGTGAAGTGAAGGAAAAAAGTGTGACACACATGTAAAACCATTTAAATAATATAGATGCATGTATACAAACCCATACGGACACACATATACACACGTACACTACGCTTTTACAGCTCTTAACCGAATGACAGAAAAGTTTTGCGGTGTCTGTGGAGTGGAAAGAGACTTAGGAGATGAGAGAAAGAGAATATTTACGCCATTAAAGGAAATCACTTTAGACATCCTGTTAGTTAAGAAACATTGGAAGAAGCAAATATATATGTATTTATAAAAAGCAAACTCTTGAGTTTTTGGACTAAACGTTGTTGCTTCGGCTCTTGTTTTTGTTGTTTATAAAGATGATGTCTATAAAAGTTTTGGGAACAACTTTAGTTAAAAGTAAATCAAAACCGGAAACGTTTGTGGTATTTATGTGAATATAAACATGGCTGCACCAAAGGGAGAAAAAGAAAAATTAATATCACATAGAATCTTTTAATAATAAAATCAAATAAAAACAAGGAGGGGCTAGCTCACAATTACTTTCCTTCAAATGCCTAAATATGTAGATAATTCAGTTTTTTTTCTTTAAATCTCTTAAGAGATAATACCATAACATGGCAAACATGGGGAATGAAAGCAATGTTAGTGGATTTGATATGCATTTTTTTTGATAATCGTTTTCGTCTGGGGACGACTTATATAGCCACTGATACAGAGCAAACTTGATCGTAGTTTGAATATGTTAGTGAACAGATATTTGATGGCCCACAGATTCGATAATATTCGCTATCAACTTTGCTCGGAGGAACTTATTCGACATCGAGAACTCAAAGCCGGCCTCTGCTCTTTTTCTTTCTTTATAAACACTTTCTTCGCTATAAGTTGTCACTAAGTCATAACATAAGTGAACGTGTGAGATATCTATGCTGATATATATACTGCTACATATTTAAAGAATGATAAACACATACACATCTAGTAACTTAACTTACTTAATACTCCTGCACATACCTGTGGCGTAACATACACTGGAGGGTAACGAAATCGGACACCTCTTACATTTTCGGTGCAAGCACAACTTAAATTAAACTAAAGTACACTCTCTTAGCTTTGGAGAAATCCATAATGCTTACCTTTGACCTTCAAAAACACTATAGTAGCAATAAAACAAGAGAAGGGCCCAAAACCGCTGTTTCCGCGGTTTTAACCAGCTATAAAAGGACAATAAAATAAGAAAATTGCTAAAAACAATATTTATTAATACGAGGTATTAACTCGCTTAGTCTGCGTGAGAACTTCTAGCCGATTTTTCGTCGAATAGATAAATTTTTTACAAAATTCTTCGGCATCTTACCCCATTCTTCCCCAATTGCTTCGTAGGCGCCGTGTTTCTGCTTCGTAACTGTCTTTCCAGCTCCTCTCATAGGTGCCTACTGGGATTGAGATCTGGGCTCCGAGCAGGCCACGCCATCAACGGCACCTCAATCTCCTCCAGGTACTGGCGTGCTACGCACCGGTATGTGGTCTTGCGATGCCATGCATGAAAGTGAAATAAATGGTAAATCCCGAAAAACGCACTATGGGTTCATCCAGGATTTCTTTGATGTAGCGTCGGATAGTTAATCCACTTAATTGACGGTCGATATTGGGCCCTGTGATGAACATAAGTTTGGTTTTCGCTTTCAGTGATACCCCTCTCCGAAACAGGCACGAACCGCCGCCTTATGAGATACTTTTAGAGATGCAGCATTATGCGAAATACTCTCCGGGCCTTTGGTAGACTTTCCACAGAGTCGGAGAACAGTAATACCTTCCATTAATCCATAATTCAATTCAAATGTCCTCGAGAGAACTGAAAGGGCGGTGTGCTACGCCTGTTTTCGAGTAAGTTGCTGATCTGTGTGCAGGCAAGTCTCCGTCAGCTAGTCCTCTTCTAACCGTCAACGGGCTGATTTCTACTCTTCTAACTTCCTGGAGCTACTGCTTGAGTTGGACAGCATTCAACCGGTGATTTCGTAGTGATTTCGTGAGAGAGAGAGATGGTCATCACGCTGCGCGGTAACGAGTTTTCGGCCCCTTCTACGTCCCCGAGTGTAACCACCGGTCTCTCGATACCGCTAGTGTATACGTCGAACGTATCGGTTCCAATTTAACTGTTTATGCCACTTGGCTTTGGTTCTGCGCAACTTCAGTTAGTGTGTCTACTTGAAATGCTACTTCCGATGTAGTATCAATTTTCTTGTTCTGAATAGTCTCCTATTCAGTAAAGAAACTTTTAGATCGCAAGTTGGTATGCAAATGATGTCATGTCTACCAATCCTTATCCTTTTGTATGTACTCAAAATCGCATGAATCACCGCTACCTGAAACGAGCGACTTTGGGTACTTCTATTGTTTTATTGCTACTTTAGTGATTTTGAAGATCAAAGGTAAGTATTATGGGTTTTCCAAAAGCTGGTAGAGTGTACTTTATCGTTACTGCATGTAAATAATGGAGATATAGAATTTAGTTGAATGTTTTATTTTCAAGACAATATCTTGCGATAGCGGTCATGATATCAACAAAAAGACAGACGGACGGACAGCCAAAATTGTAAACTAAACGTCTAAGTCGAACTAACGCGCTCATGTATATATGCTCTAAGCACCTTACCTGAGATGCCATTTGATGGGAATAAAACGACCTTTAAACGTCCTATTTAGGTCTCCTTTAATTTTTCGGAATCTTGTGATTGCCTCCTTTTCGATTATAGAGAGTTTATATCTCGTATTTGGAATCGTTCACTCATTACTGTTTTCTATACGGCTACCTATGTACGCGTGTGTGCGGTTGCTTAAGTCTACACACTTTTGTATACATGTGAAGGGTTTGGAAAACGTTGTCATAAATTAAAACTTAAACTTTTGGAAATGTCAAGTATAAAGCGGTAAATCTCTGTTCAAACACATATAAGTATACAACGACTTACAACATTTTGTGCGAGTATGTATGCACACACATGCGCACATATGCACACACATTCACAACTACAATTACAATTATATACACAGTTAGTGAACAAAACCTAGTTTCTTATTTTTCTTCTAAATATGTGTATGTATGTGTGTGTTTGCTGTTATACTCATATACATACAGCTGCAACTTGCACATTTCCAACTTTTGTTATATATTTTATTAATTCATTTTATTTTCTTTAGTTCAGTCCCGCTTAACTATTATGGCTGTATACCTCGTCTATATTTTCTATCTGCTCATACAGTTAAAATCCTCTAAATCAAATGAATTGAAGCACCCACAAGAATTACAACTAGAATTTTGTGTACACACACGTTATTGCATATACATATTCATACACATACACGCACATGTACATCTCCAAATACACAAGCATTTATATTTTAACTTTGGAAAGATGTTGTTGAATGAAATACCTTTAAAAAAAGGAAAAAGGAAAAAAAAAAACAGTATTCCTTATATGCACATACCACCTACACACGTAAGAGCAAGTGCATACCCATGTGTGCTTCCTCCTTCTTCTGCCTTTTCTACCGTACTTTGTATTTTCATCATAAATTTTATGTAAGCAAACTCACAGATTATCCGTATTTAGTTGTAAAGGTCCCTTTTAAATGTTGTATATCATTTTGTTTGGCTTGTTGGATTTGTTGCTTTTTCTTGTTCACATTTTATCCTTTTTTTTTTTTTTTTGCTCGTTTATTTGGTATTCTATGCTAAATATTTTTACTAATAACTAAAAAGTTTGATTTGTGGACGAGAGAATAAATTAAATGTACTTTAGTGAAATTGATTGTTCCATAATTGTACCTTGAGGGAGAAGAAATGGGACAACAGAGAATGTTAGCCAAGATTGAATAATAAAAAAAAAGAAAATATGTATTTCTAATTCTCAATTAGTTTGCAAACAGTCTGTCAGCATTGCCTCGCGTAAAGAATTCATGGCTAATTGCCACGACCAGAGTTAACAATTAGCTTCGGTTCTGAATGTTTGCGACTATTTTCCAGACGAGTACAACTCTGTTAATTGGTCGTCTTTACAAGTAATATAATTATGGTGTGACGATTGTGGATACATTTAGCCTAAGTTGGCCATATCTCTGAAGCAGACAACGTTCGCGATGGATCAAGCAACGCGCACTTTGTGGAATAAAGTTGTAAATTCGTTCTTGTTCCACACTTCGCTTTAAGTCATTTTTAGGCATTCCCAGTTTGTTAAGACAGTATTCAGGTATGACATGGAGTCGGGAGGATTATCACATTCGAAGTTATGGCTGCGAATATGACGGTTTTAACAATGGAAAACGCCGATTCTTCAAAGAGAGATTAGATGAAGACGGCGATCGCCATTTCCGTTCTTTCTGATCGAGTCAGCAATGCAAAAATATCACTATCATTGTAAACCATTTAAGTCCGTCTAAGTACGTAAGTTTTTAGGTTACGATTAATACGAGATAATAGTCTGAAGTGACAACTTCGACTTTTTGGACTATCATCCCACGATCTTGGCTTAATAGTCGTTATAATTGTTATTTGCAGGAAAGCGTAGAGGTTAGAATAGCGGCAACCGCTTCCCTGTAGAAATTGGATTACAACAACATGGCAGCCTTATGATTAAAGAAACCGTACAACTATTGAAAACATTGCGGTGTTAGTTTCTTCTAAGCGACGACAATCCTGCCTTAGAAGAGCAGCTCGTAGAATTTTGAAAGTTTACGATCATATCTTTTCTACTGTGTTGTTATGTTTTATTTTCACAATTGCGAGACTCCCAATACAAACCCCACAATTGCGGAATTGTGAAGTCACGAAGTGTTTTTTGCTTTGTATGTTACGAAATATTCCCGGCTTAATATATGCAAGCACCGTTGAATGTGCCCTAAGGCTGTCGGAATTATTTTCAACCCAAGCTATGGGGCAAACTCAATTAACTGATTATCTTCGCTACTAGAGAATACTTGATTCAGTCTGCATAGGATGTTACATCCTTTGGCCAATAACTTGTGTGCTCAAAGTAGTGGGAAAAATTGCTCTCGCTATCAGATGATTCCTTGTTTGCTCTGCATAGGATAGTGGCCTCAGCGTTTGGCCAATACAGAGGTCCTTTGCATTCCAACAGAGCTTTCTCTCTTCCTGTATATGTTCCGCGTTGTGTAACTGTTGTGGTAACTGTTAAACATCAACTATGGTTAACAATTAGGAACAGCACGTACACAGTAAAGAAAAATCGTTCACCCTTTTCCTCAATACTTGGATAATTAAGCCAAATTAGCGGGAGCATTCGTTAAATTGCAAGGCGATTTTGTATATCGCTTCCTAACGTCTGAAGGGGGCGACCGCATCAGAACATTAGATTATCTCAGATAAGTCATCTAGTATGAATTTTGCTTGCGCGAACACTGACTCTCTTCGAAGGCCCGTTACATGCTCGCAATTTCCCATTCGGAATTGCATTCAAACAAAATCTCGGCAACTAAGTTGCAAAGTTTACTCGGTTAAGGTCTCATTAATAATGAACCACAACGCAGATTTAGTTTGCTGCCCTTAAAGATATTTCTATTATACCTGTATGACTACCACCTGCAATCCACCATTACAGCACGAATACCTTAGGTTTCAGCACTACTTAGCATAATTACAACGTTCAGCAATAATTGCTGGTATTTCCATTGCAACTCTGCTAAATACATGTTGCGTTTTGTAATGAGCATATACAGACAATGGTTTGGCTGATTACGCTAGGATCACGTAACACGATATCTATGAACAGTAGATTTATTTTTTATTTTTAAATCCAACGTATGTCCCAGGGCGGTAAGGGGTGTTCTTCAATCGTGAACGCGTTTAATTCGAAGAAGAGTTATATCCACTCAATAAATCTTTGAAGTCCACGCTACTGTCTCTTAGATAAGTACTAATTGACAGGCAGCCTCTATCCCATAAGCCCAGATAGGGAAATCTCGCCTTTCTAATAAAAGGTGTTTTGCTTAACCGATCGAAGCCGCTCATTTCCGCTGTTGATAATAATATTATTAACGTTGCCCGGGGGTCACCAAACGAGGAGGACCGCTATCTTATGCTGACGACATACACGTGTGTATAATGAGCCGACTTGAAGCAATTTTTCATGTGAAAAATTTCCTCCGTGACCCACTAACGTGTAAACTATGACGTTAGCTGATTGCGTGATGAGAGTGGCCTTTTAAAGTTAATCGATTATGACTTTTAGCTGGCTGCATCAGTTGTTCATAATGCGCCGATTGGTTCACGTTGACGTGAACGATTTCAACTAAATATCTGACCGACAAACAACAGGCAGGACAAAATGTACTGGAATTACAACGAATGAGTCCATCGATACGAATGCTTGGTTTTCACAAATGGGATGACAAATTTAGCACATGTTCGTCCGTTGGTGATGCATATAAAACTTAGTTGAACAAAAATAAGAATTTTACAAAAAAGGTCAGAAAAATCGTGATTCCCACAATTAACAATGATAAAGGGAAGAAGATAACGGTTGGGATAAGAGTTCTAAATCCGTTCAGAGCTTTCTCATTGAAAGGCATATGCAAGCGCCTTGAGCTATAGTAATGAGACTCAACCCGAACTACCACTGTTTCCGAAGCTCTAGAAGAAGTAAAAGAAAACCGCCCAAAGAGACACTACAGACCATATTCGAAAATGTATAGAGGACTGGGTAATGTGCTAGTTGCGTATATTGCCTGATTCAACTTGCGAAACATCTTAAATTTGAAGTGCAGTGTGTGTAGAAATGTTATATAATAAATAGTTTTGTGTGTGATTGGCGAACACTTGAGTCAAAATATCCAATTTTCGTTAGAGAGAGTGATTTCAAAAGTGCTTTACGTAGTTTAAATGCAAGCATCGAAACTAGTAGAGACTTTTTGTGGCCTATTTTTAGAAGTAATGTATTCAAAATTTTGAAATGTGTTATGGACATGTTTTCACTTGTAGCAAATTTTGTATTACTTTTAGCCATTATTCTGCAATAGCAGCACAACAAAAGTGCCACTTCATGTTCAAATATTCTTGCTTTTTCTGTTTCCTCGAAGATTTTTGGCTAAAAGAGGCCCCCTATGCTGAAGTTGTCAAAGGCGCAATTCCACGTGTCCATTGTGTCCTGCAATGATACAAAAAATGATAAGAAAGCGCGCAATTCTATAGCCGAGTTCATAATTGATAGCAAAAACTGCACCTCAAGCTTTTAATTTCTTGGTAGGCTTGCGAACCATTTTCAGCCTTACGCTTCTAGACGACCCTAAACGCTTTGTAGAGACATTAGAGGAGCTAGAAATCAACAAGCAAGGAATTAGGCCGCAGCTTCTCAGCAGAAATTCATTCAACACATGCAGTCTTTTTGCCGTGCTTGGCGGGAACCCCGATAATTCAATGAGAAAGCTTGTGTCAGGTAATGGACGGTTTTGCTCACGTTCTATCCGCTTGAAAGCGTCTACTAAGTAAAGAAAAAAAGAATTTTTTTCGGAAATTCCGATTTTTCCAATATTTTGTAAACAACACGAGCAGCATCACTGAAATTGCTTGAACTCGTAAACAAATAAGAAAAGTGACGCGAAATTTTGGCAGGTGCCGCTTAACAGCAGACATATTCTGAAGAATTTCTTATTGCAGAAAACGTGCATGCGCTCGTCCTGAGATTTATTGATCAATTTGCTAATTCTGTACTTCATTTACCCATAGGTGAAGGATGTTTTTATTCGAAAGCTTAAAATGAAGTAAATAATTTTTTTCCGCACTCTCCAGACAAGTAGGAAGTGCGTTTTTTTTTTTACTTTACTACATTCCCTATAAAAATCGTGACCCTTAACCTTCTGCAGCTAAATATCAGTTAGTACAATTTGTTCTTTTGTTTTGGTGCCCATGGTTATATTATTTTTACTAAGTGGTTAATTGATGTTGTGTCGTTCGCGCATTTTTAGTAACACCCAGTCTACAGTATTTGCTCAGATAAAGTCGCTGCTGTGCATGTATTTAAATTTAGCAACGTATGCGCGTGCATGTTCTTTCCTATATAATGGAACCTCTTTGTCCACTTTAAAGTGCCAGCGGAAAAGGAAACGGTAACGGATGCGGAAGTGCTTTCAACGCAAGTGTCGCAGCCTATAACATATAAGCGGTAAAAATAAAGGGGGCACCTTTTTATAAAACAATATCTTAAATGTACACATAAAACACAAACATACGAACATCTAAGCACTTACGGACACATGAACCTATTTGCTTCGGTTACAACTCTTAATACTTTTAGGTTCTTTACTTTATTTCTTTTTTTTTTATTTTACTAACTTATCTTCCTTCTACTTTTACATAGGGTTGGTTTTATAGCTGCATCTCACTGTAACAATCTTTGGTCAAGAGGTCCAAATATGAAGCACACTCTTTTTTAATGCGATGTCAAACGTGAAATAAGGGAAGATATGGAAGAGTAGTTTGCCGCCGTTTGTATTACAGTGGATTTTGAAATGTGTTTTATTAAAGAATTTCTTGCGAGTAACCGAGAAATCTCAATTAATAGTAAGCACGAATGAATGCAGCACTCACTACTCGTTTTTGGCCAATAGATAAATTTGGCGGATGCTTATCGTCAATCAATCAAGTAGTAGTCTGTCAACACGAGTGTTTCGCTAGCGAATATTCACATTAGGACGCGCCTCAATACTTCTAAATTCATATAGGAATTAAGCAGAATCCAAGCCTTTGAAAGAATCCTTTTGCGTAAGAGTTAACTCGTTTTCAACTAATAGACTCTAAAATGTACAAGCAAGGGTCGCATGCACGCTCTCAGTTTAGTTTATTATAAAGCCCACTGTACTTTGTTGTTAGTTAAATTATAACCCTTTTACTTATTTT
Source organism: Glossina morsitans morsitans (assembly GCA_001077435.1). Taxonomy (NCBI): domain Eukaryota; kingdom Metazoa; phylum Arthropoda; class Insecta; order Diptera; family Glossinidae; genus Glossina; species Glossina morsitans. The sequence goes on from CCAG010015694.1 coordinate 85,207, forward strand.
GTAACTCATCAGCGACATCTACATGCGTGTTTATGGCTGCTTGCCGTGTTGGCACACATATGCACTGATCCTGCTACACAGCTCTTGCATGCATATGTGTGTATGAACAATGCAAGCAGGTATCCTTCTAATTTTGAATATAAGCGGCCTTCCTTTATACTATGCTGAAGTCACACATAATTACACATTTATTTTCCCAGTAGAACTTTACACACATTCTCCTTTACATTACTGAAGTTCACCGCCGTCGTCGTTCATTGGTTCCGTTTAGTTTTTTTTTTTAATGCATTTTTTAGCATGTCTATAATCATTTGGACGATTAGATGGTGCCTGCTCGGGCACTACACTGCGCGTAGCTGGCTGACCAATACTACAATAGTTGTGCTCCATGACTGCTAGTATACTCCGTGCTGTATAATTTAGTGCGAAATATTTACAAGTATTTGTTTTTTCACCTTATCCTTTACTTTTGCGTATGTGCGTTCCAAGTTTGCACATTTACATATATGTGTGTACGTACACTCATGTGCATAATATAGTTTTTTATGTTCTTTTTTACTTGTCTAAAGGAAGCACATTCTGTTTCCACAAATGTGTATATATATGTGCATAAATTTCTTGTTTTTTTTTTTTTTTTTTTTTGTTTTGTTTCGGAGAACTAATAAATGCAATTTTTAATGGCTTTTTACTATATTTCTAAATGAACACGAAACCATCGTCTTTATGAAAGAGTTGTTTGGAGTAACAGTTATTGTTGATTACGCCTGTCTTTTAACAAAATGTTAAAATGCTTAAAGCTGCTGGGTGAAGGACGGGAAATTTACAAGCATTAGAGTTCCAATATTTGCATTTACAGTTTGTAAGATCGTACGAGTGAATATCCATAAACTAGACCAAGATTGTCGATTGAAAATGTGAAAGGATAGTCGGAACGGGCAAGCGATGGATGCATCAAAACGTGCCAGTCGAGCTCTCTACATTTTTGGCGGGCTTGTGCAGCTCCATCCATCTTGAATCACGATCTCTATCCCAACTTATGTAACACATTTTTTATTTCCCATCGTCAATCTCCTCGAAAACGAGTCGCATTCACTTCCTTACAGTAACGGTTCGCAAATGGATATTCGAGAATATTTTTTACTCTTTCCTCTTCTGGTACTCGAATATCAAACTCCTTTTTTTATCCTGCATTATGCAAACATGTCAAAATTGTTCTTAGCCAAGCATAGGGAGCATAAGGTAAAAAGCGAAGGTCTTACTCAGTTTATTGAAAAATTTTATTGACTTTATCAGTGATTGATCGGGTGGAGGGTGGGACGTTTTTAAAAATGTTTCCAAAGCGAAAACCAATAAACCATTTACGTGCTGCTGATTATTTATGCTGGCGATTACAACCATTTGTATTCTAGTATATAAAATGTTTGATATGTCTCTGTATTGCAGGCAAGAGAAAACACAGCGCATAAGTGGCACTACGTAGAATATAATAAACGGTTATGTAGATACTTTCGTTTTTACGGAGAGGTTGTATTTCAACACTCATCAAAGGGAAATAAAACCGTATTGGTTGATAGTGGGAACTAGTCAGCTATGTTATGTATTAGTGTAACTTCTTTTACATTTTACGACTGTTTTCCTTTTCTTCTGCAAGGAACTCTGTTGTAAACCATATTTTTCGCCGGATAAATTATCGCTGCTTTATGCATTTTCCACATTGTGTTGTATTATAGAAGTTTTGCAACAATTTTATGAAAATGCCAAGAGAAGGAGCTCTCACTATATCTCATATGTAAGACACAAAAGTATAATGTGCCTTGAAAATCCAAGGCAAGTATATTAATAGTCACGCTGCTCTCAGAGCAGTTGGAATCCCACTAAATTGTGTTATACAGTTATATAGTTATATAGTTAATAGTGGTACACTTTAAAGCGCAACGCCTTGACAAAGTCAAGTAATTTGTGTTTACCGAGGTCATGTATATCCATATAAATAACTCGTCTGATTTGTCGCTCCTTATGAAATCTAATAAGATCGTCCTCACTACTCGTACTTTCCTTTTCCAAAGTTCATTCAATCGATGATCAACGACAAGCAAGTTAAAGAAATACTCGAAATGTTTTATTAACGGCTCGTTTTCTGAAGAGGCCTACAGGTAAACATATGCTGGCAGAGGTAAAGTATGAAAAAAGTGCACAGTCGCGAAAGTGTTACTAACCTACTCAACACTGATTGGGAACGTTGAAGAATACCATTCTTTTCGAAAAGACTCGTTCATATTATGGATATATATACGAAACGAAATAAACAGTTTTATGATCGTTTCAAGGGTAGGCTTTGAAAGTTGCATATTTCGTAGAGGCGGACTACTAAGCTAAAACTAACAATTTGAAGTTTTTGTACCCCACGCTGCATGTACAAAGTTGTGTTCATTTTGTGGGGAAGTATACAACACCCAGAAGAACTTGAAATAGCCGATCTTTTATTAAATCGGAAGTAAATTGGAATCGCTTTGCGAATCGATCTAAGTTCCTTGTCCGTCTGTTCATCTTACATTCGTTTGTCCAAAGCATAGGCGGGCATTTTTGAAATATTTTGATGAAATTTGGTAAACAGAGGTGTTTTGCCTCAAGATGGAATACTATTGTGGTGAAAGTGGTTCGGATCGGATCACTTTTTCGACCACTTCACATAGATCGCCTTCTTTCGAAAATGCATTACATGAATAGCTGCATTCACTGCAGTGGGGTACAATATTTAATGGTGAAACCTAAAGTTGCTTACTCCTACACGCGAAATACGTTGTCTGTCTTTCGTTGTTTTCTTGTCATTAAAAAGACCTTTAAAACGTATATGCAATTCTAATATAATTCTAATTCAATCAAAACACGTCAAGAATTTATTAGTGTGACCTATGACCAGGTGCATTTTTTCAGGGGGGAGGAGATTTTTCATAAAACCTCAGTTTAATAAAAGTAAGAAGAAAGAAGAAAAGTTTCTGATTTAGTTTGTGACTATTATTTGCGACAAAAAACGAGCGAACAAGCAATCGTAATTCGATATACGTATATATGATTTGTTTGGTGTTCGAAAAGTGGAATTTAACGAGCGAGAGTGAAGGCGAAATGGGCAATAAATTGCCATTAACTGCAGCAACAAAACCACTTGCTTGTTGGCTAAAAACATTTAAATGAAACACAAATACATTTTAACTAATAATGTTAAATAGCCAAAAATACCGCTAAACACTAACGTTTCCAATACGAACACCAGCACCAACATCACTATCATCATCAGCAATAATAATAATAATAATAACAACAATAGCAAGAATATTATGCATTCGTATACGGACATGAGTAAGTGAGTATCTACGGCATCATATGTTCAAATAAGTATGCAATCGAACAATACACGCATACACATTTTCACAAATAAATGCTAATACGTTTGTGCGCAGAATAAAGTTTAGTTACATTCGTAACTCAATAATAATGTATGCGCTTTAGGTATCCATGTATGTCTATATGTGTTATGCTAGTGAATACGTTTCGATATGTGTATGCATGTATGTATATATGTATTGTTTGTATGCATGCATGCATGTACGGTTCTAATCATGTTTGAAAATTATAAATTGTTGCGTACTTAATTTCAACCCAAATAATAACACAAGTAATTAATTTAATATGCCAGAGACATAAAATCAGAAGCAAGCACATATAAGCAAGCGCACGCACAAACCCGTACACATATACATATTTACATTCGTAAATATAACTACATACAATATATTCATATCGTATGAAGAGCGAGATAGATAGTCAAGCCGACACTACACACAGTGGCAGAAACCTGACAAACTGCACACTTAGCCATTAAAGTATAGTAAGTTTGTAAGTAAACAGATATGAGTGCACGTTAGCGAGTGCTAGCCAGCATATGCACATATAAATGTTATGCATAGAGTGCAAGTGCATTATCTCCTATTAGCTACAAATAAACTAATATACACGTTGCAATTGCCCACATAACCAAAGAGTACTAGAGATTATATTACATTTGGGCGCTGTATGCCTGCTATGTATGTCTGTTTACGTTTACATATAAATTTTACTGGATGGAAATGACTGGATATACGATATTATGCTTTATTATTAACTACCGAGCAATAAACGATTGCAATAAGTTGCTATTGTTGCTCACACCGATCACACTTGAAAAGTCCAAGAATTTCAAATTTTTCTAAACAATAAACAATAATATTATCGCTAAGAATAGAAAAATATTTTACTTTTATTTGTTGTTGATGTTTTCCACTTGAAACTTCTACTCATCTTTCGTTGCTCGTTTCTTCCTTTGCGCATTTTATACGAGCTCTTTCCGTTGACTAAAAGATTTGAAAAACTTTCCTTGAAGTATTTCATCGAACACCATCATAATTTATGGGTACACATATAGCGAATATTTTAAAAGTGTTGAAGATCTCTCTCACTCACTTGCTATAATTGTCTTTGCCAATAGTTTTGCGAAAACTATTTTCGTCATATTATTGGTTCAGCCTTTTGCTTGTAGATCCTGAAAGCTTGAAATAGAATAAACAAATAAAAAGGAACAATCAAGCAAACTAAGTAACATTCTTTTTCGAGTATCGAAATTTCATTGTTTTTGTTTTCTTCTTTTTGTGTGTGTGTTTTTTTTTTTTTTTTTGAGCAAAGGTGGTGAGTGTAAAAGTTTCGGCGACAGCTGAATAAAATTTCTGTGCTTGTAATATTTGCAAATTTTTCTAGTGCGAGTTATATCAGATTTATCTTGCAGTGGAAAAACACATGACGTGATTGATTAAAATACGACTGTGCGTATGAGAAAGTCATTTGTACAACTCACAAGTAGCAAAACGTTTCTGCCACGATTTTTTGGTAAAACCGATCTTGTTGTTTTTTTTCAGTGCGTTTTGGTGTTCGGACGTTTAAGCATTTTGTGCTCTACTCTCGAGCTGGTCACTGAGCATTCTTATTGAAATAACAGAGTATAGTGCAACAGTATAAAAGCATAGTTTTTGAAAATGGAAGAGCAGCATAAAAGAAAGGTGTATAAACAATGGGAAAAAAATATTTACAATATTTTCATGTAATTGTGTGCAAAGTTTATAGGCTTACTAGGACATTTTATTATATATATATATATATCCGCTTGAGTGGCCGAGTAGGCAAGAGTCTCGACTAGCAATTCAATGGTCGTGGGTTCAAATCTCAATTGCGGTAGAGTTTTTAATAAAAATAATAATAATAATAATAATACCATTAATAAAAATAAAGCCGCAAGCTTTACATGCTAGTGCTTTAAGACTTTAGTCTTAGAATTTGTTCTCTGGCTAAATTTATATAATAATAATAATAATAAAATAATATATTAATAATTTATCTTCAATTTGCTCCATTTTGTATCGTCGCGTCTTTTTCTTATGTTTCAGTTTGTGACCTTCATAAGCTAATAGCTCCCCCTTGAAGATCTTTGTTGTCAGTTTTGCTTTGTGAAACGCCTAATTTGACACAAAAAAAAGCACAGAAATGGTGATAAACAAACACAAGCGCTAATTTTGTGACCATTGAACGGTGGCAATGACGGAAGAAGCCTGTTAGTTTGGAGTTTCTTCTTTTTAATAGATGTAGAACTTCGGTGGCAATGCTGTATTTATTCTTGGCTAACTGTAGGTGACTATTTTTGATACCCAAGGACGGGGAGTATCTTCACTCTGTCAAAACGGGTGCAACACGCAGAAGAAACCTTTAGAGAACTCATAAAGTGTATATATTCTAGATCATTTTCAAATACTAAACCGGTTGAAGCCGGTCTGTATGCCTGTGCAATGTCTGCGGTAAACATTCGCCTGGCTCCAAAATTGGAGCCACCGACTTTCGATTTCGCAGAAACATTGGAAATTGTACGCAGGTTTGTATTGAAAATGGAACAAATAAGCCAAAGCACTTGTTGAAAGCAAAGCGCGAACTAACCGCAACTCCGTTTATCTGAGCATAAATTTGTGGGTTTTTGCACATTACTCATAAATTATGCATGACAGAAGGCTGCGAGTTTCCGTATTTACTTTACGAAGAACAGAAATGGAAAAAATCGGCCACGCCCACACCAAGTTATAAGTGGCCAAAGTGTTACTTATTTACTTTCTTTTCTCACAGGGGGACGTAGTATCTGGCTAAGAAGCTTTAAATCTAACATTTCGGTTTTTTCTTAGCAGCGTAATCAATTGGGTATCAAATAAAAAGAGTTGAACAATAGAATACGACAAGCTAAGCAATCGTCGCGACGTTGTGGATTAATTTTCTCTTCGCAATCCCGTCGATATGGATGTAAAATAAGGGGACTTGGAGAGTAAATGTAGAGAGAAGACGGATTTTTCCCATAAACTAAAAAAGACGCACAATATAAATTTTCGGTTTTATTCTGCAAATTCAATTTTTGCTATTTTTTTTTAGTATAACGGCCATGGATATAAAATAGTCGGTCGCGATCGAATATAGGTTTCTTGCTTTTTTCAAATATGATTTCTAAATATTTCGGATAATTACAAAAAGGCTTCTTTTCCGAGTGAAAAAATGGCTTGCGCGTTATTTGGGTTTAGCTTAACTTTCTGCTAATCTAGGAAACTAAATATTTTACTGCTTGTAAAGCAAGCATGCTCGTGGCGTATCATTAGCATATAATGGTAATGGAATATATGGTAATAGATAGAAATGGAAAATCTGAATAAAAAATCGGATACAAAATTAGACCCAGTACAGATTGTTGCGATATACATACGGGGTTCATTAAATAAAAACTTCTTGTTAAAAGGGAAAGGAGAAAAACCAAAAGCAAATTGCCCATATCCTATAACTAACTCGGTTTCAATACCCAATTTGGTTATTTCTGATGACGATGTTTTTAATGGGTTGACTTCTCTGAAATACAGTTGTGCGCCTGGACCTAATGCAATTCCATCATGTGTATTTAAGCCTTGCGCTATTGAGCTTTGTGGTGTTATCTCAAAGATTTTTAATTGTCCCTGAATTTACGTGTTTCCCTTTGCGTTGGAGGAGTAGTTATCTTATTCTCATTCACAAAAGTGGGAGTAGACAACTCTTGGAGAACTAAAGAGGCATTGCCAAGCTAAGTGTTTTACTTAAACTATTTGAGAGAATTTTGACTCAGCATTTCGCCTTTGCCATCAAATCGTATACTTCCCCTCTCCAACATGGCTTCTGAAAAGGAAGATCTACGGCCACTAATCTGTAAGAGTTTACGTGTCAGGTTTCCAAGGCGTTTTCCAATGGCTCTCGCACTGACGTCATATACACCGATTTTAACAAAGCGTTTGATTTGGTTAACCACAAATTACTTATCTTTAAACTTCAAGCCGCTGGCTTCCCTTCCCATTTAGTGAAATGGATAAGCTCTTATTTGCATAATAGGTCATTCAGAGTTTTGTTTAACTTCACCACTTCATATGAATTCCACGTTTCGTCAGGAGTACCTCAAGGTAGCCATTTAGGACCCATTTTATTTAATCTATACATTAATGACTTGCCTTCGGCGATTAAATCTAGCCAGATCTTAATGTATGCTGATGATGTGAAACTGTTTTCTTCTTTTTCCTTAGAATCGCACTCACATCAGCTTCAAATTGACCTAAATAAATTGGTGGCATGGTGCTCGTCAAACTATATGACACTAAACCTAAATAAATGTAAGAAACTTTCTTTCTCTAGAAGGAAGTCATTCATAACCCATTATTTTATAGACTCGCACAAGTTGGAGGACGTTGAGTCGTTCACAGACCTAGGCGTCCTCTTTGACCGTAGGTTACGTTTTAACTTGCACGTTGAGTTCTCGATAAGCAAAGCTAGGTCCGCTCTTGGTTTCATCAAGAGGTGGTCCAAAGAGCTTGGTGATCCGTATATTGCCAAAAGGCTGTATATGTGTTTGGTTAGACCTATACTATAGTATGCGTCTGTTGTCCTTCATATAGGTGCTATGTAGATTCAATTGAATCTATTCAAAAGCAATTCCTGTTGTTTGCTCTTAGGAATTTGGGTTGGGATCCGTCTGCTCTCTCTTCCCCCTTATGAAAATAGGTTGCTTCTTTTGTCCTTACCGTCTCTTGAAAAATGTAGATTTGTTCTAGGCGTTTGCTTCGCAATCAAAGTAATAAACGGCGCTATTGACTCGCCGTCATTACTTGGAGAAATAAGTTTTAATGTTCCTAACCGCTTCTCTAGGCACTTTACCTTGGTTAAGGTTAGTCATTGTAAATATAATTATGAGCTGTTTAACCCGCTCAGAGTTGTTTGCAAGAACCTAAATAACGTCTATCACACGTCCGACATTATCGGACACTTTAAAGTACCATTAAAGCAACATTGCTTAATACACGAGATTTGCCAATGTCGTACTTAAACTAGCTCTTAATCCTAAAAAATCACTACGATTCGAAAATTAATTGTTGTTAACTATTATCGGTTGCCAAGCTTATGCATGTTTGCGATGGCTTAGAGGTTCATTTGCAACTAGGTTCTGTACCGGTTGTGGGTGTGGCTCTGTGCTAATTGTGTACATGCCTTTTTTTCTTTTTCTTTATTTTTCTCTTTTTTTCCTTTTATTTGTTTTATTCTACTTATACTACGTTTTTTAATAATAATTAATTTAAGATTTACTTTAAGAGTCATTTGAACTCGACTGTCATTTGTTTTAGTTGAGTTGCTATATAGGTGGAATAAATAAATAAATAAATAAATAATCGTTTTAAAAATTTGAAGAAATGCCTGAAAAAATTCCGATTTTAAAAAGAGAATATGAATTTTTTGCTTTAAGTTTTCTTTTATTGTTTCTTAATTTGTATTTCCACACTTGGAATATTTCCTTGCAAAGAGCATTAGAAAGAAAGGCGATGACTTCCTGATTAAAAGCACATCTCTACCCAACGACACCATCTTTGAGCTTAAGGGCCAACAACAAGACGCTTGATGCCAGATGTGGTGAGTAAGGCGAGTGGATTCTAATCAAGTTCTTACATGGTTTGTCTATGTGTAGTCCGTAAAGCCACTCAAGCTTCAACTGAGAGATAGCATTTAAAGCAGATATTCGAACAGCCGAAGATAGTAACTTTGTAAATGTGCAGGTCATCAAAACTCTTGCTAAGCTCAATGGGAACCACGTAAATTGGGCGTCGATTTTAGAAGCCTTTAAAGATGTAACAAGTAAGTTGTAATAGATTTGTTATTATCGTTGTAATGGTGGCGAAGTCACGCTTATATGGGTAAATAATGGAATTAGTTGAAGGCAATCAACGTTTTGTGACCAGCACTCACAAAAACTAACCTTATATTCATTCAAGTTATTGAGAAAAGATAACCACGAAACTTTAAATGTCCGACCAATTTGAATAAGCACACGATCCTGTCTTATTTGTAATCATGGAGAATACCTTTTATTACTGTAAAGTCGGTTCGCACGTACTGTGACAAGGTGACTTTGTGTCTATTAAAGTCGAGTGAAAGTCTAGTCTATAATTATTGAACATTATGAACTCGTGAACCGTTGCAGTGGAAGAGTCCATAGCCTGGGCCTATGTAGTTGAACTCCTATCATAAATCTATAAGCGAAGTCACTCTTTTGTACCACTTTCTGCCTTAATATGCCATATAAAGCGCTATTTTTTGTATGAACGGTTAAGCGTTACCGTCTTCGTTTAGCACGATATTTTTCATGGGTTTTCGTCAGGAAATTCCAAAAGGAAAACTTTTTTCCTTCTTTTTTATAATATAGCTTTATATGAGAAATGGTTGTAAATATGGTCCGATCCAATTCAATTTCAAAAACGTTCGTCCTTGGACTAGAATATATCGAGGAAAGCATCCGAAAGATATTTAGGAAATTTGCGAGTTGTGCGTTGAGCGTAAGCACAGAAGGAGTAACATCAGACTGACTGGCGGGCAGACAAGCTAAGAGGATTCAGAAAATGATCCCAAATCGCTTAATATAATCAAAGTTGGACCTACTTGAAGCCCTTTTGGATGTTGTACATATCCGTATAAATTTAATATACTTTTACCAGAACAAGGAGGGGGGGATGGATATAAAAAGAAAAAAGTTTATAAATATTATTACCAAAGAGGAGCTACAGCAGAATGCGAATCTATGGGTTAGTGCTAATACATAATGATACCGAACGATCATGCTTGACCGTGCATACACGCACCACTACATATTTGCCCTAAGATGACTCTTTTGATCGCATACTTCGCACCATCATAAATTGTATATCGACTATTTTGATGTGAACGTTTAAGAGAAGAAGTGTAAGGACTTATTTAATTCAATAAATCGACCTCTTTCCGGCTAAGCATCTGTTTGTCCGATTTCAACAGATATAGCGAATAAAATAAAATTTTCCGTTTTTTGATATACATGAACGTTAATTTCGTTTCGTCCCATATATAATCCAACTTAATATTAAACTCAAATGTGGCAAATAAACCACATACGTGAGTTGATTACGTTAGATGGTTTGTATCGTGCGAGACGAAGCTTTTTTTTAGAATTTGGTGCGTAGCTCTTTAAGAAGAAAGCGTCACACTTCCATGAGTTTTATACTTCAATAAAGTATGTTTGAGTAAACCTTACCAGCATTTTTTTCTTGGCTCTATTCCTGAAATACGGTGAAAATGATTTTGCATATTTTGTTGGTAATATAAATAAAATGGTGGCATTAGTCGGTCAAACGACCATAATAATAAATTAAATTCAGTGCACATTTGATTTTATTATATGTCTCTCTGTAGAGCGATTCCAATAGTTTATTCATTGAATAGTGACGTAGATGAACAGAGTAAACAAACAAAGACAGCCGAAGTGAAAACGGAAAAGAATTTGTTGCTTTTTCGCTTTATTGGCAGATTAATTATACTCACAAAATATATTTCTACTGACCAAATAATATTTTCGCTTACAGCCTTGGCCAAAAGCATCAGACGCCCCCACGAAACAAGTGCAATTCAAAAAGTACAAGAAAACAAAAGCATCCGTAGTAGCTAACGTAGTTTGACGCGTGGCCATTTCGCCAGAAACGAACCTAAACCGAGAGTCTCTCAAGAACCCCAAAAAGCTTCTTCTAAACTCGCTGCAGCTCTATTGGAAAGCCGATTAGCTGTCGAACGACAAGAAGACGACCCGCAGACACTGGCTTAAAAGACTGTAAACCCAGGAAAAAGTCTGCAACAAAATGAACCGCTCCGAATGTGCTTGACGGGACCAACATTATATCGAAGAAGATTGATCTAATGTTGTTTGGTTCTGCAAATCCTACCTTGAAGTAAATTTTTTATATCGTCGGTATAAAACAACGACAGCAATAACTGGTTGTATAATTTACTTTTATGTGACACACAACCAATTTAACGTTGACCACTTTTTAAATATTCTTGGATATTCGAAAGGCCGGATCTGTCGTTTGCGAGGCGACGTGTCGGCGAGGAATTCCATCCAGATTGTGTGGTACCTACTACGGAACACGGAGGCGGCAGAATTATAAGCTGGCATGGTATGTCTGCCCGTGAGGTCGGTTCGTTTCCGAAGGCCGCATGAACAGTCAAGAGTGTACCTATATCTCAGAAACTGTCTTGATGCCACCGTTGACGCGTATTTTTGGCGACTCCAACATAGGCAACATCAAACCCTAGCAAAACTAATGCGCTATGTCATAAATCGGCGATCACCATGCCTTCGCTTAGAGATAAACACATCGTCGTCTTGGACTGGCTGGCACAATCTCCAGATTGGAATCCTATCAAGCATCTTTGGAATATCTTGAAGCGTGAGATGTGGGGACACAACGTTACAGCAGCGTTAAAAATCACTTTATCGAATGTGTGGGATGCAATGGAACTGAGTGCACAAAACTCGCACGCACCAATACCCAAAAGATGGATCCACTAAATATTAATTGAAATTTTATTTTCCAGTCAATGTATGAATATGGATAACAAATCTACTTTTACTTTTCATCCCGAACGTGAGAAAAGCAGTAAATTGCACTCCTGGCTAAGGCTGTAGGTTTTCCAATCGAAATTCATGCTTACGAAAGTTGAGTGAGTGGATTACGCTGGCATTCAGAAGTTTTCTCTTTTGAAAAAATCCGATTACTATCAGTCTCAGTCTGAGCATTTTATCAAAAATAATGAAACGAAATATTGTTTAAATTCTTCTATAATACAAAAATAAAAAGATTTTTTCTATTTCACGGGATAGTTTATTTTCACAATTGCGCCTCGTCTTTAACTTGCCGTCAAGTTGCTATTCTTTAGATAAACCTGCTAGACGTAAACGTAAAATTCTTTTCAAGGTATCTAAATTTGAAATCATAATTCACCTTTGCACAGTTTTAAGACCACGTGCAGGGGACGTTCCGATCTTAAAAGAATTTTTTTCATAGCTTCAACATGGACCTTCATTAAGCAATCGCAATACCAACACATATCGCGGTGCAAACATAATTTTTGAAACGACGAAGACATCGGATTTTGAGACAAAAAAACTCGAACGATATAAAAGAACGTTTTTTTCCATCGTATTCTAACTGTGGGCGACAGGTGAGTAAATGTTGAGAATCCCACACATAGACTCGCGATACAATTCATTAAAAGAAATAGGTCGATGCCTATTTCGCCTCAGAACAGCAACAGCTTCTTGGCATGGCATCTATAAATTGTCAGATAGGTGGAACAAGTGCATAGCTAACGATAGGAACTAATATGAATAAAGTATTTTTTTTCACTTACATATAATGTACGTGGATTTTCTTTATAAAAGATTCGTTTTCAAAAATGTACTTACATAGTACTAGCTACTGATCGTAGCAGTGATTTGAAATATCTTTCCTGAAGCGGCTTGCCACCTTAATTCTCGCTTTTAAAAAAATTCCAAAAAAACTCGGGCCATCACTTAGTTGTACAGCAATGTGGCCTAATGGTATAAGTGGGAAGATTCACTGTTCAATTCCGACAGAGTCTTTATTCAGGATATGTGGCGCTAATGACGCATTTTCGCTGGAAATGTAAAGCATGTTGTCTCTTCACCTCTTCAGTTTTCCAAGTATTTAAAAAAAAAATATCCTGCGCTAGTGGTTATAGCCGTGTAAGCAAAGGTTCGTGAGAATGTTTTATTCTTTGTATATATTTCACAACATTTTTTTTTATTAACATCCTAAGGTGTTATAAAAATGTATGTGTGTTCGTACTTCAACAAATGTCAAAAATGATGTCGACAACAAGATATGGTGTGGCACATGAAATCTCTAATTTCCATTGTAAAGATTGAAAATTCCTCCGTTGTGCGAATCTTTTTTATCATGTTACTGTGTGCTGGGGCTAGCTCGCCCGGTTATCCAGGCATTCAACATTTGCTTTAGATACATAAATCCTAATGACCCATGCGATCCTAATGATGGCTCTAATGCTCACCACTCAATTAGTGAAGCTTTCTAGGGATAAACGAGGTGTTCTACTAAATTTTATTTTGGTCGAAGCTACGTCATATGCCTTCCAATGCAACGTCTCACTTCCACAATGTATATTTATCGTTCTCGATTAGTCTCTGCCTTAAACGGCGCATCACGTTCATTTTTTATGCGGATACTTTTGGATTACCAAACTCACGTCCGTCCGACACAACCGCTTCAATCAGAGAGAAACAAGAAATGCGCTTAAAATTTGCTTTAACCCTATCTGTCATGAAAGGCATTGGCCAGCGATTGACAATCACATTCGAAACTAGCTGATATGCTTTTCGGATGTGATAACCTTCCTGGCTTCCGGTGGGTATAAAATTCATCTGGTAATGGAAGTTAATATTTATAAATATATATATACAAAAAGATAGAGTAATATATATGTGTGAAATAATATTATATAAAATAAGCTCCTATGTCTACGGGACTAATAATAAGGAATATTTATATACAAAGGGGGTAAGATAATATTATATAAAAGTAACCTAATATTAATAATAATAAAGAGAAGTATATTAAGAAAACGAAATAAACTTTTTTATGGGACCAAAACGACTCTGACAACATACACTTACCACCATTGCCAAACATCTACATCTGAGAGTATAATTTCAATATCCAAAGCGAACAGGAGTGCTTTTCGCCGATCCATCTTAGTCAAGTTTTCCGACTACTTTTGAAACCAATGGAGTCCAGGCTTTAATCTGAAAGTCGATAGAATGTCTACATTTCCGTATCGGCGAATTGTTGTATGTTAGAAACACACTCCATCGAATCAGAGACTAAGAGGTTACTATACTTGTGTTCTGATCCTTCGCTCAGTCTTGCGAGGTGCTTTAGAGCTTGATTTTTAAATTACAAAAAAACTTTAAAGATTAATAAGACGTCTCTGATGGCGTATTTCTCATATGTGACACATGTACAATTGCTATTTTTATGGCCCTTTTTCTCTTTCTACTGTTCGCATTACTTAATCGTTATTTATGTATATGTGTACGCTTATGTAATTGCAATTGCAATCCTTTTGAATCCAATTACAATATTTGACAATTTCTTCCGTAACCATTACTTGTCATTTACATAAATTTTTATATGCATTTGCTGTGAGGCGGGAATTATCAGAAGAGATTAAAATATACAGAGACAAGTAATGAAGTGAAATTTAAATAAGAAATTATATTCATTACTTCTCAGCAGTGTATATACGGTGTTGTACTGAAATGTTCATATATTCGAATGTGATTTCATAAAACAATATTTCTCGATTATTCAGAGCGATAGGCACGACAATTCACTCTGTCCTTCATACAACAAGAGCAGGTTCACTACAGATAGAAGCAATAGCAGCAGCAAGCAGACAGCGAACAATCGTACTCACAGTACTTTCAATGTAATTGTGCATTTTATTGTTATTTAATATGATCCAGTCAAAAGTAAACGGCAGATGCCTTGTTTAAACCATTCATATACATTGAAACATTCACACGCTCATGTATCGGCATATATGCAAGAATGATATGATTTTGATTGGGTTATATGTGTAGTTAAGGAGTGAAAATTATACTTTATGAAGCTGCAAACTGTTAAGTTTATACCTTAAACCTAGGGACATACACATGTATATTAATGTTATATTATATATATATATATATATATAGAAATTGTTAAAATAAATATATATAAACCAACAATTGCTACGAAATGGGTGAGCATTTAGGCACTGAGTGAGGGCTGAATGCGAAGTAAATTTCGTCTTACCATTTGTCGGATTATATAACCTGCCCATGCCAATTAGCATATTAAGCGCACAGCCATACACAGGATACACACAGGCAGAGCTATTAAATGTTTTTACACATCTTACCGTACAACATTTTATCTTATTGTATATGTTATGTATTATTATATGTATTGTATTTCCGATGTAAATGAATCCTCATATTTGTGTGCATGTCCTGGATGGCAGTAAACAATATACAATCTGTAGCATCTGTTACTTATGCTTACTGTCTGTCGGTCTCTTCGCTTTGTCGCATTATTGACGAGGCGTTAATATTTTGTGATAGGGTTAGTATGTAAAGTATAGCTCACACATACATTCTCTTCCTATAAATTATGGGCGTATGTAAATTTGTTCGACAATCATGTAAAATTTTAAATGGATTTCTGATTGTTTATATGATATATCAATATGTTGTCATCGGGCATGTTCAAACAACAGCGATGACGACGATGACGTTGCTTTTAGAGAAGACATTAGTACATTAGGCAAACGATACTGAATTATTAACACTAGTAATTATAGGATAAACACGCGAGAGTGTTGAAAATTGTCTAAAGATTACCACCAAATTTCAACACAAAGTTTACGTAAAGACTATTGGGGTGGGTGCTACAAACAATGCGTAAGTGTGTGTGTGTGTGTATTCCTTGAGATATCATAATGAAGACGAAAAGAAAAGTATCTAAAGCCAAGAATAAGCGTAATTTTCTATTTTCCCAGTGTCCAACAATATGTTGGTGATTAATCGCGTAGTTGTTATTTGGATGTTAAGGCGCTGGGAACGTCCCAGAAGGCGTCTATAGCTTTAAAGAGGTAATGGAAAGCTTGGTAGTGGTTTTGCTTGAATAGTTCCCCTCTTTTGGTATTTGGTATTTTGGTTCCAGTTTAGATGAATACAACGGTCAACAATTTCAGAACCCAAGTAAGAAGGATTTAACTTTTTTCGACATAGTATAAAAGAGATGCAATCAGTCGCCACCAACGCTTCTCTAAAATTGCGATGTTCTTTTTATACGACCGCTCTCCTTAAGGCACGTTTTATTTTCCGCAATGCCTCTGTCACTTCCGATCTTTAGCCAAAGCTTTACCCTGGGGCTTTACTGGGGCATTCTTTTGTGATTTACAAACAAATAGCAATGGTTGAGAGCTGCAAATGGTGAATGCGGCGACCGACTAGCAAACCGACCTCTAATTGCCTCTATTTCATCTTTAGAAGGTGAAGTATCTTTTGCGATCTCACTTTTCAAATTGTCGGGAACAATTCTCAAAAGATCTGCTATAACCGCATTTCGGAGGGCCACTGCGTCTAGTATTACCCTTACCAGCTCGTTTAAAATCAATTCTTTTCGACAGAGGAAAGTCGTCATAACACTTTTCAGGCCAATGCTGAATTTGCGGAGTATTTTCCCACATCAAAAGGGAACATCTATCTAATGCTCGAAATTCGGATTTTTTCTGTAGTTTTGAAAATATCAAAAGCAGTGTCACTAAATCCACCGTAACTCGTAAGCTAAGAATGAAATGAAGTGAAATTTCAGCAAGTGGGAACATTATAGCCGGGACGACCGACCATTAGATACCCTACACCACTACGTCTAATACAGTTATTCACTCATTTTCACCAAAAATGACACATTATTTTAATGCAAAGGCATACTTTTTATGAAAGCCCGGATGTTGGAAGATGCCGAAAAGGTCACATGACGTGATGAGAATTTAACAAACTTAATTTACTTCCCAAAAATTTATATGTGTTATTTTTTTAGTTTCCTTCAAAAAAGACTTGCAATTACATTTTCTTTCCATATAAGGGCTTGCCTTCACAATAACCCCTATACATGTTAGGATCTAAAAAATCGACCTATCTGATCACAGTTCCCTATTGTTAATATTTTTGGCTAAATTGTTATTTCGGTCCGCTTTTCATCATAAAAAATCAAAAAATATTAAAATCTTCTCTTATGAGCTCGTGATTCTTGGCAAATCTTATACGAGGCCGGCTCCAAGAAATGGATCCACGTGTTTTAAATTCAGTCCGCTTAATTTTTATGTCAAAGTGCTATCATGAACCAATTTCATCGTAAAACATTAACAACTACGCCTTTTCTGGCTTATAAAGGCTCACATGTTCTGGGAATCCTTACCTGCCAAAAAATACGCTTGTCTGATGCAAAACCGGTTAGGTTGATTTCTTTGTCGTTTCTTTGCCTTTGATGTTTTCACCATGAGATATTGCAGATTGGACCTTTTTACGATATAAAGATTCATTTTTCGTGGGAACAGTTCTACGGAAGGTAGCTGAAAAAATTGTCCCAGCCGATCGAAAATTTTCGCAAACGCAAAAAAAGTTATAGTCGGCTTTGGACTAGTTTCTTATAACCCGTCAAACCAAATCGAAACGTTATAATTGCGAAAATAATTGAAAGCATAATTTGGTCGCTCGAGATGTTTTTTACACTGCTCTATTAGCTAGCCTTAATAAACCCCAATTTTTATATTAGTGTGCGATAGGCTGTAAATAGTTTTTTTTTCGTCTATTGGAAGCATGTTCGTTCTCTTTCAGGTCAGAATGTATGTGTCAAGTTTGTACTTTTTTTCTCAATTCTCCCGTTTCAAGCACAGGTACCTATCGTTGAAGCGACATGAACAAATCGAATGAGAATTTCGCGCTGTCTAAGATGTCTCCGTCCTTCGGCAGTGGCAGCAAAATAGTAAGCAAAAGGTGCAATACTTACACTTAAAACCTATGCGTAGCTAAGCTGAAAGCAGATTCCAGTATTATGGGTGGCACACGCAAGAATGGCAGCTCACAAAATATCAGAGGTACAAACGTATAATAATTTTGATTCTATTTAACGAATCTGAAAGCGAGAGTCAATTGTGCTACAATATATAGGGAATTTTGTTACATTGCAACATAAGATACACATAAGATTGAATATTTTTATAGCTTTCCCACGTTGATTGACCTCAATAGGATAAAACCGAAGAAATGCACGATGGTGAACGTTCAAATTAATTTCGTTTAGCGAAGCCGGCTGGTTAAATCTGTTTTTGAGCAATTTAAAAAGAAATATCATTTTCAGCAGATACATAAACTTTTAAACAAAGTCTACGTAAATAGAACAAAGTTAGTCTAGAATCTTAGCTAACATTACATAGGGCCAACAGTGAGAACAACTTTCAAGCGGATTCAATGGAGTTGATGGGGCATTTAAAGGATCGTGGACACACAATAAACGCATATTCAAACATTTTGTTCTAGGCCGATTTATTCGAAGCGAAAAGAGACTTCTTTTACAAATTTGCTACTTCCAAGTATTCCCGAAGAAACGAAAATATCACCAATAGGTTGAATAAATATATTTTACGTCCTATTTTCATAATAGGATGAAACCACGGAGTTTAGTATGTAAGGTGATTAATTCTCTCAAATGACATAAGACCGGTTGCGTTATAAACGAAGCAAAACAATTCTAACAAACCAGTGTTGATCGGGAGAAAGTAGTTACTCATGCGATTATTAAAAATTCTTCGGCTAGTTTTGAGTTCTAAGAACTTGGCAAAGGCATTAAGTTAATCACCATTAATATTCCTTATTTTTCTTATTCATTCTTATTTTCCGATTTATGATGCGAAAAATGAACTTAATAGAAGATTCGGGAAGTACACTTTGCATGTTCGAAATTTGAAGAGTTTCAACAACACGAATAGCATAAGCACAAGTATTGAGAATTTGCCATTGAGTAAAAATGAAAGATTTAAGGACTTCAATCCCTAAAATACTTCACATCTGACAGTTCTAACTGTCGGCATCAACTAGGATAATTTTGGACAGCAACTAAAAAGTATTAATATAACATTGACCGAAATATGTAGCAAATGTATTCGTATTCGAAGGTAGTAGACAGTTAAGAAACCGATTACTTTCCTCTTGTAGGTAATTTGTAGAAATGCCTAGGATATCTATAGTAAATAAATCACTTTTTATTTCGATTTCTTATGCACTGGAAGCTTCTACTTGTACTTTGCATGAACGAAGGCAATCATTCAACTCTTTTCCAAACCAAATTTCAAAAAAATTCGTTGCAGATATCATACGCGGAGAGCCTTGCGAAATACGCATTCGAGGTTAGATGTTTTACACGAAAAGCTTTTACGTCCGTGCTCGGTCCAATCGAGACAGGACTGAAAAAATTGTGTTTCTCAAAAGTACAAATAAATCAAAGGGAATTTTCGAATAAAAAGTAGTATAAACTGCTACCAAAAAAAAAAAAAAGACAAAAACAACCAAAAACTCTCAATGACCAAGAATACATGACTTAATTAAAATGATCAGTAACTTGAGCGATTTAATTCACTGCTAACCGCAAGGGTAGATAATGTAAAATATTAAGCGATTCTTGCCATTGCCAGGTTATTCCATACATACACAAAGATGCAGGGAAAACGAACCCTTCATCTATTTGGTTGAGGGCATGTAAACATTTACGAGCACATGAAAGGGGTTAAATTGAACTTGTAATTCCAAATTAATCAGGCTAAGATATGATTTTTTAAATATTTGAGTGCATGACTCATCAATATCACATACATATTGCATTGTAAGGTAGACAAGTTCTGTTATGAAACGAAAAGGTTAATGGCTTTCAGAAGAGGGAAATATAGGGGACATAAAGAAATAATTATCGATAGGTAACACATCAGGAGTGACATTCGTATTTTCCTTTTTATTGTTATTGATGCAACGTATATACGAGCGTAGTATTATTGCGTATAATTTTGATTTTTTATGACTGATGTTGAGGTCAAACCAATCCCACCTGGATTAGGACATAACAACAGAAAAATTGGAAAGCAATATCTGTACAAACATATATTAAAAGGAAAACAAGAAGCTATTTATAATTTCGTATTTTTCGATTTTCATGCCTTCACACATACGCACACACACACACCCGCACAAACACAAACGCATTCACATTATATTGGTTATGTAAAGACTTATAAGCATTGAAGAGAAAAAACGAACGTCACTCGATAATCATATATTTTGGTCGTATCTGTTGACCATAAAACCAGTGTGCTTATGTGCCTGTCAATGAGTTTCTTCATGACATTTGATTCTAGGATTTCTTTCTTTAACAGACTTAAGAGTCACTCACACATGTACAGGGTGCCCCATCTGTTAATTTTCTATTTTTTCTTCGAGTTAGTCACAAATATTTCATTTCTAAATTCATTCTATAGAATTTGTACGTGAAAACCAATATCTCATTCGTATGTCCGTCAAGACCCCTTATCTAACTCTCCGTTCAAAGATCAAACTCATTAATGATGATTCTAATAGCTATAGCCCCTTGGTCTTTAAATCGCAATATGCTTCTTCGGGTTATTCTTTTACTTTGCTTCACAAGCTATCCCAACGGATTTAGTTCAAAGACCGTACATCGTTTGCCTTTGGCAGCCAATTGTCATCGCAAGTTCGTGAAATTATTCATTCGCCTAACATGATGATACTGTTTCAAGATTTGTGCAATATTTTGCACTATGGTGCTGAAATCAATGCTCACCTAATTCGCGGTATGAAAACCTATTCCTCATATTTCAAAAAGTTGTTACGCGTTTTAATTTTGTTTTCGCGAGCATTTTCAAAGAAAAGTGGCCGAATGTGGCAACCGGCATATAATTCGTACCAAACGCTGACTTTTCGGGGATGAAGTAGTTCTTCCTGAATAACATGAGAATTTTGCTTTCCGCAAGTACGGCAATATTGTTCATCAATAGCTTTTGATTATCTATTCATTGATTAGAAAACGAGTTGCATCTGAGCAAATTATCTCTCAGGAAAAAGCAGCATTACTGTCAATGAATCTTTTGTATGAATAAGAGATTGAACACCCTGTGTGTCGTATATGTATATGTACCATGTGTAACAAACATTTACATGCTCTTATCATTGCTGGTCATTTATGCTATGTAATGTTTTCGTTTTTCAGAAGATTTCTTGTACCACTGCTGCTTATATTTTCTTTTATTACACTCCGTTTATGCGTGATGTTCATATACGAATATTGTTTTGTTTGTATTGCATGTGTATCAGTAATATTTTAGTGTCCATTTAATGTCCAATCTAAGATGAGCATATAATTTTTGATCGAAAGTATTGCAGGGAAAGCATTAGCAAGCGGCATCGTCACCATCTTACAGCCAACATTACGAAAAAAAAAAGAGAAGGTCAATTGCATGTACGCTACGGAATGTGGATTCGAATGTCTTTAACTGCAACCCTTCTCAACCAATTGCTTCGTAAATATCCCATGATAAGGGAATTTTCTTTTCATTAACTTTTGGCTTGTTTATGCTTTCTGTACTGCATGCTTGTGTGCGTAATGATATGAGGTGAAAGCTTGGGACAACACCATCATCGTCTCCACCTCCATATCGCCTTTGATTACCAAAGTGAAGTGGGTTGGGTGTTGCCTAGCAGTTAAACCAAAGCGAAGTTATTATTTTTGGTAATTTTATTGGCGATTTAATGGGAGTTAGGAAAAATTATTGCAGAGCAAACTCCCGTGACGTGTTTACCATACTTTTTTTAAATTTTCATAAATCTTACATTTATCCATAAGATAATATATCGATTTTATTACTTCAGCGCTGAGAGCGAGGCGAAATCGATCAGCGCTCGCATGAATCACTGAAAAGAGTTGGACAAACAAACTTTGTGAGGACAGGGGAATTGTTAGTGCTGTCGCACTCAAAGCAAGTCAGCTGACGTAGTTCGGATGTAATTATGTTGATGGGTGGCAAGCCCAATTTTTCGAAGGTGAAGTTCGCGGAAAATGGCGATTGTTATGTCCCTTCTTTCCGATCCAGCCGTAAACAGGCAGGCGTTATAAGTTATAAAATTCATTTGGGTCACCTTAAGTGCGAAGTTCGGGACTATTATTGCTTGCATGACATGTAAGTAATAAAGACTAAAAAACTGGCAGGATCGTTTGGGCAAATAGATTCCATGTTTTATGGAGTTTACTGATAGGTAGAATTAAAATTATGTTATTATATTGATCTCCATTACTTTATAAGGAAAACTGTTGCGGTTGTAGAAAGAATCAAGGATGAGACTTTGCTGTTGAATTTGCTTAAATGGTAACCTCGTCCTCATTTTGATAAGGAAGGCTAAATAGAAACTCCTGGCAGCTAGCTCGGTGTCTTTACAGCCTGGATTTCTTCTGGCTTATACGTGGAATAAATCCGGATAAGCTCGCTGCAGACGGAAACGTTCACATCAGCTTTCCAAAATTCCTAACTATTTTTGTGCTCACTCCGCACTTCTCAGGTAGGGGAACGGTAGAATTTTCTTTGTAGGAAAATTTATATAAATAATGGCCTTGACGTATTCGCTAGAAGTTATACTCTCATACCTTTGTTTGTAATCTACGCTTAATTGTTGAAAACATTTACATTGTAGTCCGTCTCTATCAACCTTCACTTTCTTAAGCTTGCATAACTCTAGTTTATCATTGAAAAAGAAAATTACGCGGAGCTTATGTTTAATAACTTTTTAAATATTTTATGTGTTGTAAACATATAATACATGAAGACAACAAATGCGGATTTCGTTGTCCCTATTGTAGTATGTTTTTTCAATGCTATTTCACTTTGATGCTTCAACAGGGAAAGGCATGTTTTGGTTAAGGTAAACTATTGTATACAATGCAGCTTAAACAATATTAACGATGTTATACGTTGCATAAACATATGAGAGCAAAGAAAATAAATTACAAATAAGTGAAAAGATTAGCTTAGGTCGTACGTCCCAGGTCAGAAAGATTCCTTGTTGTTTGAATTGATAGATAGGAACCATCTGTATATTTCAGTAACCCTGCGCTATTCCCTTTCAAACCCTGGATCTGTGAAATTGAATAGCGCGTTTATTTTTCAAATCCTCATTTCCGTCTAAATTTTGCGAATTTGAAGACGTCGACAGCAGAGACGGCGAAATAGTAGATGGACGTGAATCACAATATTTGATTGATAACGAGTATTCACACTTTATTTTAGAGAGTACAAGCAAAGGAAATATGATACCATTCGTTCACTCCTTCGGGAAACTTTAAATCACCCGAGCCATGTAAAGTCGCAATATACTCCAAAACAATCCCAAGAAATACTTTTAATAACATTTTTAAGCCAATGTTTGTCGGAGTGCCTTGATGTACACCTACCAATTTACTTCGAGCTTGTTTCGTCTGCTTGTCGGTCTGTCTGGTTATATATTCTTGCTTTCAACTTATAGGTCGCAATTCCTAGATGTATACAGGAACATAGATGAAATTTGGTACAATGGCACGTTCTGAACGAACGCTATTGGAAATGAACTATACCGGGGTATCGAACTCTTTATGAAGCTTTATTTTGAAAGTCATTACTTAAAAGAATTCTCAATTTTAATATTTTTCAACAAGGATTGGTAAATGAGAGTATTCCGACCATAAGTGTTCTCATGGGAAGTAAGCCTTGATATTGCAAAGAAGAGCAATTTTTTATACTTTATGGGAATAATAGGTGCGTTATAACAAGTATTTTGGCAGATGCGATAGGAAATGAATTTTGCTAAGCTCCAACCATTTTAGTTCGAGTTTCGTGTTTTCGGTATGAGTTCTCATCAAAAGCAAACCCTTAGCTGGCAAAATTTTTGGTATTCTACACTAAAACTAGATAAAATATAATACGTTTTTAGATAAAAAAATAGTAACTTTACTAAACTCAAAACGCGTCGGCGGGTGTGCTTGTCCCCTTCCTATATTTTGATTCTCAGGAAAAATAAGCATTTGCATGATAAAAACGTGTAATTTTTGATATTTTGTGCCAAAGCCAGGGGAAAAATGTCCTAAGCAAAGTGATGTATGGCATTTAATAGTCGGCCTTGCCGAAACAAGACGTGTTTTCACTTATTTCATCCTAAACATATTACAATCGGCTACGTTTTTACATCAACCATCAAGCAAAAGAGCTGAATTTAGTGACACAAATTAGTCAACTGATATTTTTGCCCATAAATGCCAAGAATACCTAGGCAATGGTGTCACTAAAACAAATGTAGTTCATAAGCTAATGGCCGAAATTGTACGAACTTTTGACACATTTCGTTTGACGATTGATGCTATCCAGAAATTAAATACATCTGCTAACAGTGTGGCCATATATGCATCAGACCGGAGACTTATTTAACGAATGTTATCTGTCTAGGTCAGCATTAGACTCCCTCCGTCCATCCACCAGCCTATATTTCGTTTACAAATTCTTTTAATGCAAGAAAAAGCAAAAAAATGTAGCCTATGATTTTTAAAAAGTATTGTCCAAGATTCATACCAGCAATGTGGAAAACGCTCCGAACTATTAACGAAATATATTAATATTATTCGTTGGCTTAACGTGTTAGGTATCAGAGGTCCCATAATATGAGTTGATAAGCTGGAGATTCTGTATTCACTTAACCTTGTTCCTCTGACCGTCAAAATGTTCGAACACTAACGATTTTAGAATAACGAAACGCAAAATATTTTCAAGTAAATGACTTCGAGTCTTTTTCCGATCGTTGTACGGAAACACATGGTTACATTTAAATGAATAAAATTTACATTTTTACTGCTAAATACAAAAAAAAAAAAGAAAAAATCGTTTTTCATAAATTGAAACAATTTCCAACTGATGCTGCATATCCGGCAAATCGTTTACACACAAATATTGTAAAATAGCAGCAAGACTCTATTCGAGTATTGGCAGTGTATGTGCATACATGTCCTGAAGTATATAATACTATTATGAATGTGCACAAAGCACGGAACAAAAAAAAGAAATCCAAACATTTTGTTAGATATGAATTTTCAGAGACTAAGGAATAATTTTGTAGACACTGAGCAAAACGCCTGAATATTTATCGAATTTTCATAAACAGGTAAAACAATAGCAGTAACCATCGTACGTATTATGGAGGTGACATTTGTTAGATATGGATTTTTAAATATAATCAAAGTTGGCAAATTTCTTAATAAAGAAAATCCTTAGGAAGGATACGTACATGCCTATGAAAGTGTTGTCACAGAGTAGGAGGAAATAATAATAATTTTTGCTGTTGGGTATCAGCAATAATTTTTCGTCGCTTATAGATTTTTATCAGTTTTTTATTTTTTATACTCTAATCAAAAGCCGACGCAATTATTGGATGAAACCTTCTTTGCGAAAGAGAAAAAGGATCCTTTATGAGGTGAACTATGTACAATTCAATGTAGTTATAGCACAAAAGTGTTACATTTTAAATAGCCTCTGGAAAATTATGTCTAAGACCATAAATAAATTGTTGCAAAGTAAACCTAAGCCCCAATCAAGGAGTAAGAAAAAGTTATGCTCTCACCTCACTACAACTACGCATTAGTGAAACCCTTTTACATTTCATTTGACAGGGCGCGCATGCATGTGTGTGTTTGTACGTGTAAGTATTTCTAATGGTTAATTTACGTTAAGGATTACAATAAACAAACTAATCTTTTGTAATAAACACTATCGAAAAAATCGTCGACTTTGCAAAGAAATCCACAAGCAGATGAAAAAACGCGCATTGTAAGATTTCGTAAATGAAATGAAATTTCTGAGAATATGTTGCCTGTGGTCTTAGATAAAATATCAAAATATGTACCTTTTCACACCGCGCCCTCCCTTTCCCCTTTACCTGCAATTCTTTTACAATAAAAATTTTCAATCTGAAATACAAGAGTGTTTTTATACACATTGTACGACTTTTCTATTTGTATTGGACGTTGCGAATGTAAGCTAAGGAAAATTTTGTTGCTATCCTATGGCGTAGAATCTAACGAAATAAACAAGAGAAAAAACTGTAGATAATCCCTTTTACTCATAAACTACAAACCAATTGCAATCCTTTCATCTCAAATTGTTGCTCTCACCTAACAATTTCCCGTTGAAGTTATCTGCGGTGTACGCACACTACACATATAAATTGTTTGTCCGTTATGCTTCAATGGCAGCTTAAGCAACGGGAAGGATAAACATTGTTTTCTGTCTAATTTACGATCTAAGCATACGTTAAATGTATATCATTAGAAAGTATCCGTTAGATAGAACGTAGCCGAATGCATTTCGACGTTAAGAGCTGAAAAAAAGCATTGTAACCTAAGGATATTGAAACATGGTATAAGGGCTCAATTTATTTTCTTTCTTATTCACGCAGTAAATAGGACTTCATTTGGGTTCGAAATTGATCAAAGGCATTAATTGCAGAGAAACTCCCTTCCGTTCTCTCCATAACTAATATCGGTAAGCTTTAGCATGAACTTTCCAACAACGATTGCTTAAATAAGACACTGTGTCTGTCGGCACAATTTTTCATATTCCTTTTCGGACACTGTGTCTGTCGGCACAATCTTTCATATTCCTTTTCGGAGAATATTATGCTCCCTACAACGTTCATTAAGAGAGTGTGAAAAGAATATATTCATTGCATCAATGGTTTTCTCGGACACGTGAGTGGACGAGATCTATAAAATGTCTCTTCTAGGCCGCCATCATTTCTAGGTGAAAGATGTGCATGAAAAACGCATAAAAAAGTTGAAAGTTGTGTGATCTGCTCGCTTATATCTTTTGTGTCGTTCATAACTTAGTAGTGGAACAACATAATTTAAGGCTCAACATATACTTGTGCTTCGCCCTATTGCGTCTTAGTTCTTATTAATTTTTTGAGGCGATTTTCAAAATCATTCATCCTCGATGTATAATGATTTTTCTATAGAAATGGGAAACGTTCGTTCGTTGCGTAAGAATTTTTGAAGGTTTGGGGAACGACTACAAATTATGCGCGGCCAGATTTGGAGCATGTGATCACAATGTCATAGATAGGAGGGAAAGTTCTGTCGTATTTTAAAAAGGCAGGTAATGTTTCTTGTAAAAAAAAAAACATCTGGCTAGTGAATCATTCGGATTGTTCTTGTTCTTTTACCTGCTGTATAATAGAAAAGGAGTCTTTTTTGCCGTTCATCATTTACTTGTGATTTTAAGTGAAAAACATGTCAGTAGATAAAGTACGTTTTGTATGAATTCCAAAAAGGAAGCAGCGCATCGGTTGCATGTAAAAGTTTATGTGCCGTATTTGGAAAAGATATTGTAAACAATGCATATACAATTGATTAAAAATGAAGACGTATTTTTATAAATGAATTCAAATATTTTCTTTAAAATACGACAGAACCAACTCCAATACCACTTTTGCAACATTAATTTTGCAGAGCTGTTTTCTTATGCTGAAAGATGTTTTTCTGTGCAAAACGTTTTGTAACGAAATTGATACAAAATGGTTGATCACTGCTCTCTTTTAATTATTTTCCTGATTGAAGGAATTAAATAAATTTGATTCTAAAAAATTGTTTGTATACCAATTTTTCAGCATCAAATTTACCAAGAAGAAGATAAGGATGGACAACAACTCCTGCCATAGAGCCGAGCAGGTAGTAGTCACGATTACTAAGTTCATGTCCATGGGCTCAAATTTCAGTGCGGTAGATCATATTTAGTCGTAGCGTAATGAGCGCTTAGTCGGTAAAGGCATAACATTTATCGATTGGGCACATACCAAGCAGACTGGGCCCAGTCCCTATATCTTCCCCCGTTTCCTCACTTCGTTCTAACCACTACCATGTTACACACATAGAGGACACCGGCTACACATTGACTGCACAGCAAAACTACGCAGAGCGGCTCTTCGGGATTAAAAATATCAATGTCTCTTAACTCATTCACAATCAGGAGAAATACGTTTGATGGGGAGACGAATCTTTCACACTTTTTGCTTTTGAGAAAATGGGTTGTTTGACGGACTGGAGCGTATCGGTAGCATAAAGCTTTTAAAACATATCGCGGCGATTTCGCTGGTACACAATTATTTTCGTATATGAGTTTCGATCACTTTACTAATAAATTCATCAGTGCAACGGCATTGTGGTCTAGAAGTTGAGTTACTTAATGCTCTTCCACGGCCGAACAGAGGTTATGTAGAGGTGAACTGTAAAGCTCTTTTGCTTATTTTTATCTTTCCACGACAATAAAAAGAAATCATAATGTAAAGCAAATAATAATATACACCGGGAGGGTTTGCTGCGTTCAAGACGAAAGCTGCTGATATAGTCATAACGTTGAGGGATTTCAATTTGCCACAAGTCACTTGATGTGATAACTTTGGCTGCTCAACATTTGATAGAACTATTATGTCTTTCAATGAATTATTTGATCGTAATTTACTTGAAAACAACCGTACTCCTAACTCTAATGGCAGTCTGCTTGACTTTTGCTTTGCTAATTTCCCGGAGATAGCCGTAAATTGCTGTCCGCCTTTTAGCTTACCTGAGGGTCTGTATCATCCACCAATTTTCATTTCCTTTCATTACAGACATGGTGGTCCGCTGGACCATTCTAAGTTGTCAAACCCAACTTCCTCAAATACACATTATAACTTTAATAAAACCAATAACTTACTGCTCAAATCTCATTTTTCACACATTATGCTCGATTTTCCTCCTGGGAATATTGAAACCCTTCTGTCATCGATCTGTTATTTATTAAACCTAGCTACATCCGTTTCGATCACGCAACTTCGCCCTCAAAGCAAGTGCCTGCCGTAGTTTAACAAGAGCGTTAAATATTAGACAAATAGAAAAAGCAAACTTTGAAAGTGGAAGACATAGCGTTATTGCGGATACGTCCAGCTCGTAAAATCCTCACTGCTCGTTAATTTTAAATATTTTTATAAGATTGTCAACTTCAAGAGAAAAATGTCTTTATATCCTTCGCAGGTTCCTTTCGATGGCTCCAAGTGGTCTTGTGTGAAATGTCAAAACTCTTTGCTGAGTACTTACGTCGAAATTTTTCAACTGCAGGCTCCGATTTAACTATTAACTATTCGTATCTAATAACTAAGTTCGTTTCGACTTCTAACTTGAGGTTTCAAAAATATAGTTGTGCGCCTGGGCCTGATGGTATTTCATCATGCATCCTCAAATCATACTCAGTGCTTGAAATCAGGCGCTTTCCTTTTGTGTTGAAAGAGAGGCTGTTCGTTCTGTCTACTTATGAAAATAGCTTGCTTCTGTTATCTTCATCGTCGCTTGAGAAACGTAGATTTGTTCTTGGTGACTCCTCCACTACTTGGTAACATAAACTTTAATGTTCCGAATCGCTTCTCTAGGCACTTCCTCTTCATTATAGACAATTCAGAGTTGTTTGCAGAAATGTAAATGGTGTCTATGACTTAATCACAATATCGGACTCTTTAAAGTCCATCAAAACAAGTATGCTTAATGTGCGCGGTTTGCCTATGCCGTACTTAAACTAATTTGCAATCTTAACATCTCACTATGATCCGAAAATTAAATGGGCGTTTTTGCTATTATCTGTTGACAAGCTTTTGCACATTTGCAATGGCTTAGGGGTTCACTTGCAACTTGGATCTGCACCGGCGGTGGATGTGCCTCAGCGCTAGCTGTGTACAAGCTTCCTTTCCTTTTTTCTTTCTTTTTTATTCTTACATGAATTATTATTATTTTTTTTCTTTACTTCTTTTTATATGCTTCGCATTAGGTTTTAATAATAGTTAGTATAGGGTTTACTTCCAAGAGTCAATTGGATTCGGCTGTTAATTTATTTTAGAAGAGTTCCACCTGTAAGTAAATAAAATAAATAGAATAAATGAGTAAGACCCTATCGAAGTTCTACTCGCCAGAAGAATTTTGCAGACGGACTACACCACAACGCCACCCCCTATTGTTGAACGCCTTACATGTGTGTAATTATTAACTATGAATTCACGATTTGATTTGCATAATTTTTACTAATACAAAAGCAAATTTTTTATTACTTGTTTGGTGTATGCGGCGTGCATATTTAGTATAATTTTTTTTATACCTATCACCGAGGGATGAGGAAAAACTTTTGTAGCATCTAGAAGGAAGCCTCAGAGACACCATAAAGTATATATTTATGTTTGTATATTTATTTATTTAATCAGCCACGTATACAAAATACCAGCAAACAATAGATGATAGCTCGCAAAAAGTGCACGACTAAATAAATGAATAACCAATACAGATTTCAGTATGATACAGAAAAATTAAGTAGAGTAGATATAGTAGCAAAATAGATAGGTATGTGAATTTAAGTTTGTGTTTATTTAGGCTACACACAAAAATGTGAGAGCTGACAGAAAAGGTAATTTAAAGCTAAACAAACATCAAAATACGATAAAAGGAGTAAGTAATAAGTCAATGCACTAGAACTTATAGGAACATCGGATTGCATCGCTAGCAAGAAGAAGGAAAGAAGAAGAATACCGTTGATTACTTGTACAGAATCCAGTGACGGATCGAACAAATGCAGATTGGTATAAGGACAGTATACATTCTACAAAGCGAATGAACGGACTCTGAAGCTGGTAGTTCGTGCGGCAGTGTGGCAATTAATTTGGTTCATAGTGCCTCGTAAGTCCAACTCCCACCATGTCGCGGCTATTTTCCAGTGTGTGAAGGCCAATGAGCATCAACTTGTTTTCATAGGGCGGAAGCTCCGAATATGAAAACCAGTCTACGCCCCGTAGCCCAAAAAGTGAAAAGTTCTGTTGTATCGACTCAATTAGGTCAATTCGACACTTGATAGCTTGGTGTTCAGACTACACATATAAAATTGGTCGAACAAGAGCAATATATAGCAATTTAGTGAGGTTAGGTTCATGACATTAATTTGACTACGTCTTTATAAAATCTAGCCTCGATTTGACTTTATTGACACATGATTCGATATGTAAATTGAATATCAATTTTGGATCAAGGATCATCTATAACTGGTTATATGTGGCTACATAATCCAGTTTGTGGCTAACACTAACGTAGTTAGCCGGCGTAATCGTGATCTAAGACAAGGAAAGCTTACAGCATGTTTTCAAGTTCAGAGACATTTCTTTAGCCTGACACTATTCAACCCACTTATTTAAGTCTAATTGAAGACCACCCATACGTCATCCGCAAATATAACGCATCCCAACTCCTGGTAGGACGATCATTTAAAAGTATTGTCAACAAAAGTGGACCAAGGTGATTATGCTGGAGTACACCAAACGAAATCTTGAACATCCTTCAATGACATGAATTAAACAACACCCTTTGCATACGATCCCATAAATAGTACCGAGAACACCTTACTACGGTATGGGAAAAGCTCAGTCACACAAGCTTGAGAAGTAAATGGTAATGGGTTACTCTGTCAAATGCTTTTGAAAAGTTAGTATAGATAACATCTGTTTACTTACGTTCAACACTATCATCAAATATTTTCGCACTCAGCTCTAACAGATGTCGTGCTATAGACAAGATCGAGCACAACAATTTTGAAATACCTTCAGTAAGTAGATGCTCGAAGAGCTTAGGCAATACACTAAGTTTTGCTGTGCTGCCTCTGTAGTGACTAATAACATTCTTCGGTCCTCTTGTGTGTAGCGGAATGATGAAACTAGATTTTCAGGTAGATGGGAAACCTCTCGTCTACAGACCTTTATTAAATATATCTGTCAACGGTGTCGCTAATATGACGGCACATGCGCAAATAGTTCAAGAGAGTAATCGGAAATGGATAGTGTACGTGAGGCAGACAAGTGTACTCTTTCTCAAAAAATGCCGGAAAATAGTCAGTAATCTCCTTAAAATTAGATGATTCGACGCCTTCATGTTACATCACCGGAGGGAAACCTCTGCCTTTTCATTTCGAATCAATTAATTCAAAAAATTTCTTGTGGTTAGTCAGCAATCACGCCCTCATACAATGCAAGCAATTTCTTTAACATCTGTTTTTCAGGAAATTATAGTCACGTCGAGCATTGGAATAGTGGGTGTAGTCAATGGTTTCACCATTGCGCTTAAATTTTCTATAAAGCCTACATTTTTGATTGCGAATTCTCTTCAAATGTGTATTAAATCATAAGGGGTCGCTATGATTAATCGTATCAGACTTACCGGGAACAAATGCGGAGATAAAGTCCGATAACGTTTTGTAGATCACTGGCAGCGAACAAATAATATCATTGCAATCCCAGTTCCAGACTACTGACGACCTTAAGTATATCATACCTTGTTTTCCTAAAATTTGGAGTAGTGTTATACGCAATATTAAGAGCGCCTTACTTTCCACCACCAACATTAAATCGATTTTACATAATGGAAATAACATAGAACGATGATTGTCTTCCGGACAAATGATTCGGTTCTATCCGTTACACACATAGACCAATGTCATCAGAGAACACAAGATTGAATAATTTCCTATGAACATTATAGA
Source organism: Glossina morsitans morsitans (assembly GCA_001077435.1). Taxonomy (NCBI): domain Eukaryota; kingdom Metazoa; phylum Arthropoda; class Insecta; order Diptera; family Glossinidae; genus Glossina; species Glossina morsitans. The sequence continues at coordinate 117,940 of CCAG010015694.1, forward strand.
TATCATTTAGTTGATATAGACATAGTTCAAAAATGACATCGAAGAACTCAGTAAGTAGACTAGAATATGAAATTGGCATAAAGTAGCCGAAGTCTTCCCCCTTTTCCCATCAGACGAAGGGTAAACGGAAGTCCCACAAAATCATCAACTTGTTATCAGATTTATCAGATTTAATTACTTGTTCTCAGCGATTAAACCCAAATGCTCTAAATAGAAATATCCGTTCAAGGCGGAATATAAGAATAACTAATAAATAGGCGAAATGATTGAAACATAACCCTTTTAGCGATAAACGCAACATTCTCCACTAAGCCCGCAGTTAATGAGCAACAAGAACACCACTCCCTGTTCTGACCAATTTACCTCTGCTAAACACCTGATAGTCAGAATTTATAAGTTCAGTATCACCGGTCTCTATCTTCAACCACGTCTCAGTGAAAATTAAAATATGATCTGTATAACCACTAGAATGTAACAAGGTATCACGGAACTTGGTGTTGGGACATCTAACATTTGGATAGAGCACTGATAGTTCACTCCACGGACAACTCGGAGAAGTTCGTATAAGGGCTTTGATGCAATAGGCATTGACGATAAAAGAGCAGACGATGCGGTAAATGCCCGCTTTCTGCACGAAATGAATTTCTCGCTGTCCATAAAGATTTATTTGGAATAGCTCCCAAGTAATCCGACGACGCCATAACCTTAAACGACAAGCACTATTCAAAACTTTAAACACATCAAATACAGATTGACATTATAAGCATTTGTTTTCATCAAAGCCATTAGTTCCTGCTTCACCTCAGAAAACGTCCCATAAAATTTGCTGGCTCTAGTTCTAGAATCGAGGCACAACCAACATAGCCGCATAGGTGGATCTATTAACGCGTCCGCTGTCCTACTTTTTAGACCAGCGCAAGAGGGTTGCGCAGAGCGGTCGCAGACGCAACACATTAACAGCAGGTCTGCACTTGGCTCGGTTTCCATGTGGCACTTCTTATAAAGGCAATTCAAAATCATAAGGTAACATTATTATATTAGGACGACACAAATAATGTGCAACACCACCACTAAAGGTAAACTAAAACACTCAGGAATTGGAAAAATGTATAATAAGAGATGTGCATTTAACTAATATTAATATTAACAATTGCTTCAAGCAATAATGATGACGCAATTGGTTTTTAATGTCGTCGTAATAATTTAGTCCAAATCCCGAAATCAAATATACCATATATAGTTGGTCACCAATCAAGATCAGCGGTATAGTGCAGTTATTAACATGCACACAAACAGAAATGTTTAGCGTTTTACTTCCTTTTCTTCCACAGCAGTGGATAAAGCGGTTAGATGGGTAACGAATTCTGTTTCAGCAGGAATGCTATGTCACACAAGTTTGTAATGGAATTAATTCAGATATATTCTCGATCAACATCACACTCAATTTCGACCTGTCCGTCTGTCCGCCTATCTGTCTCCGTTTGTCTAATGCCAGTACTAAACATTCTCCTGGCCACAAAAATCCACCGATCGAATTCAAAATGGGCACAAAGTCTAGACGCTCTTGCATGCAGGTTTGTATTGAAATGAAGCCAGGTCAAACAAAGGGCACGAGCACAGTACAACATACCCCGCGACTAGCAGCGATAAAAATTCGCACTTTCATTCCATGGGTGATCCTGCAGCATCTGTACAAAGATGGGAAAAGCCAGCCACGTCTACTCAATATTGGAAAACATTCAAATTTCGTTCTTTTATCAAACCACTTGCAGCAGCTAGAAAACTGCAGCGCCCATACAAAATCTACATATTATCGATCAGTGTCAAGCGGTGATGGGTATAGAAGACTCGGTCGCGGCTGAATATAAATTTCTTAATTGTTTTACTCATAAAATTTTGTGATAATATATGTATTTTTTCTTCTTATTCGGTTTCTCACACATATCGTGGGGCATTTCCCAGTGCTTTGTTCTTTTTCTTAACTTACCAACAACGATCTTTGCCACCGTTCCAGATGTTTCCCCTTTTAAGTCTACCGCACACAAATGAATATGAGTCCCCTCTTTCCACTCGTCACACCTATAATCCTACCGAACGATTAATGTAAGGGACACCTCATAAGTGCCTGATCGTACAACAAAACAAAAAAAAAATTAATAAAACCAAACTCCCTTCAAGACCAAATTTTTTTCTTTTACTTTGCCTTCATCCTCCCTCCTTTGCCTTCATAGCACCCGCCACATGGTGGGCATATGTCCGTAGTTATGAAAAGCCTCCTCATTTCGATAGATCACAACGAATAATTTTCGCCATTTAGTTTCGCAATACTTGCTGTATAGCCTGCCCCCATTCGCGGCTAATGTAAATTAGCCTCCGAGCTTTAATTTGTTTATCTTTATTATTATTACTCGATTATTCCGCGACTAAAAGATTCCAATGACTTATGTAAGATGCGTACCTAATATAGTGCTTCGATTTATATAAAGAAGAGTTTATTTAAGCGAAAGTAGCGAAATCGAAAAGGAAGAGTTCATCAAGAGAAAGCCCATTCTCCATCCAACTCAATCCTAACCAATACCTGCGATGTATATTTTTATAAAAAGCACAAATGCTGATAAAAAAAAGTCGGTTTTCCTTAATCCGACATAAAATAATGCGGTTGGTTGTAATATCTTCCCTACAGGAACGAATAGTGTCACAAGTATACATAGGCGTGTGTTGAAGTTCGTCACAAATTAGAAAAACGTTTGCACAATGCTGCCGACGCACCGCATTTTGTTATGTTTCTGAATTTAATTGAACATCGATTTCATTTCAGTTAACCTTTTAATTATTTATTAATAACTTTTTC
>CCAG010015695.1:0-16889 GCA_001077435.1 Glossina morsitans morsitans
TCTACTCAATATTGGAAAACATTCAAATTTCGTTCTTTTATCAAACCACTTGCAGCACCTAGAAAACTGCAGCGCCCATACAAAATCTACATATTATCGATCAGTGTCAAGCGGTGATGGGTATAGAAGACTCGGTCGCGGCTGAATATAAATTTCTTAATTGTTTTACTCATAAAATTTTGTGATAATATATGTATTTTTTCTTCTTATTCGGTTTCTCACACATATCGTGGGGCATTTCCCAGTGCTTTGTTCTTTTTCTTAACTTACCAACAATGATCTTTGCCACCGTTCCAGATGTTTCCTCTTTTAAGTCTACCGCACACAAATGAATATGACTCCCCTCTTTCCACTCGCCACACCTATAATCCTACCGAACGATTAATGTAAGGGACACCTCATAGGTGCCTGATCGTAGAACAAAACAAAAAAAAATTAATAAAACTAAACTGCCTTCAAAACCAAATTTTTTTCTTTTACTTTGCTTTCATCTTCCCAAAAAAATGTCGAGGTGAATCCTCCCGTTTTCCCTTTTCTTCCTTTTCTTTCTAACTTCTGTTTGTAGGAATGTCACACTTTCGTTTATTTTTTTTTGTAATATACATTCCTACGACGTGAAAAACTCCTAGATGTTTCACTAGCACCCGCCACATGGTGGGCATATGTCCGTAGTTATGAAAAGCCTCCTCATTTCGATAGATCACAACGAATAATTTTCGCCATTTAGTTTCGCAATACTTGCTGTATAGCCTGCCCCCATTCGCGGCTAATGTAAATTAGCCTCCGAGCTTTAATTTGTTTATCTTCTTTATTATTACTCGATGATTCCGCGACTAAAAGATTCCAATGACTTATGTAAGATGCGTACCTAATATAGTGCTTCGATTTATATAAAGAAGAGTTTATTTAAGCGAAAGTAGCGAAATCGAAAAGGAAGAGTTCATCAAGAGAAAGCCCATTCTCCATCCAACTCAATCCTAACCAATACCTGCGATGTATATTTTTATAAAAAGCACAAATGCTGATAAAAAAAAGTCGGTTTTCCTTAATCCGACATAAAATAATGCGGTTGGTTGTAATATCTTCCCTACAGGAACGAATAGTGTCACAAGTATACATAGGCGTGTGTTGAAGTTCGTCACAAATTAGAAAAACGTTTGCACAATGCTGCCGACGCACCGCATTTTGTTATGTTTCTGAATTTAATTGAACATCGATTTCATTTCAGTTAACCTTTTAATTATTTATTAATAACTTTTTCTTTTTATTCTAATATATACCGTTTGTTTTTTGTTAGAGAATATTTGTAAGGGTTTAATTTCCTGCTGTTAAGAAAACTGTAAATATATCACGATTTCAATTTTGTATTTAGTACAATGCACAATACGCCTGAAGAAGACGATGTGTCGGTTAGCGGAAAGGTCATCATTTACAACCGCTACATAGCCGTAATGATCTTAACAATTGATTGCATAAAAGAAATTTTATTACAACAATCGCCATTAGTTGTGTTCCTAAATTGAAAACGCAACAAAGACCACAATTGTTTCGGAAAACATTAAAACCCTCAAGTGGTAATAATTTTTGTTTGACATGGCTACAAAACCTTGAGACGACATGTCCATCTTTTATTAATATGTGATTGCAACGAATTACAAACGAATGTTCGCTGCTGTCTCCCCCAATGTATGTACAGTACGTGAACGATATTGTAGAGGAAAGAACAGGAGGAAAAGATAAACACAAAGCAAATATTAAAAATATAAACGACTAATACACGAACTTTGATAAGATTTGAACCCCAAAAGAATCGCAAGGCGCTGAATGTAAGTCACAATGCCATTTAAGAAACTGAAAAAGGATATGAAACAATTATTTGCTATAAAGTTGTGTAGTAAGAGAATTTAGGCACACACTTCATGTCAGTAATTTGGCACATATGCGCAACAAACCTTAAAAGGTGAGGGGAAATAGAACAGAAGAAAAAGACATACATTTATATCCACAAAAACCAATTTTTATTTTATGAAACTATAATCTCTTAATAATCTTTTTTATATATTTTCTATATCTTCAAAACGACGCTTTATTCATTTTAATAAGGTTAACTAGAGTTTTATGCAATAAATATTACTATACTCTATATCACTCGTGGTGCAAGATCATGTTAAGTTTGTGAGGATGTATGCAAGAGCCAGAAGGAATTCATATTGACTAACCTCTTAATATACCGATTGATTCAGAATCACTTTCCGAATCGATTTAAGCATGTCTGCCCGGGTGTCCGCCTTCTTATCTTGTTTCCAAATTTTAGGCTGCAATTTTTCAGGTGAATTATGTTAATTTGGCACAAGAACGGTCACTATTGAAAATGAACCACTTTTGGAGCCCATATGATGCTTATCCCGTCAGTGGCCCACGCACTTCGCCATTCGAAAAAGAGTGTTCAAGAAAATGTACATCCGGATCTAAGTTTCCCTAATAAAATCGTTCTTTTATCATGCGGAAAGTGGAGATCGGGTTGAGTAGGGAGGTCGCTTGGAAAATTTCTTCCCCCTTCTTGCCGAAATATATTTACTTTAAAGAAGTCTGCTGTGTGGATCATGGCGAGTCCGGATATGACTATAGGCTTTTATTGTGATTTTATTGTGATGCATTGGATCATTCATTTATATAATTAAGTTCCGCTACCGATAGCATCATTACCGCATATGAACTAAAATATAACTGAAAATTGCTAATAATACACAAAGGCATCAAATTAAACAATAATTTGCATTACAAGCATTTATGCTAATGTGTGACAATGTGCAATCTTACAAGTGATTATAGTAAATGGAAGATAAGCTAAAGTATTTAAAATCTACGCAAGCACTACAAGTACCTATGCACATGCAACAAAACTTAAGTTTATAACGTATGCAGATACACATTGTCCGGTGCTAAGAGAAACCAGAAGTTAATTATGGAGGTAATACTGATTGAACATTTTACACATTACCCGAAACGGATTAAACAATTTCCAATTAGTTGGGAGCAAATGTCAAAAAAATGCAAATGTCTTGGGACCCTGCTAGGAATACTAATATCATTGTGTTTTAATAACGCAGGCGAAGTAACGTCAAGCTTTATTAGTTTACATAAGAACTTTACACCCAACATTTCCCGTCTTTTCTCTTAATTAGGCAAAACCTACGAGTTTCAATCGGTTATCAGCAACATCAATATAGATATCAACTCTGAAGTTGGAGTTAAAAACAACACCGAGATCTTTAACGTTTGACATCTCTTTCAGAACGCGGTTTGCAATGCTTTAAGAGAAGGACAACTTACTAATCCAAGAAGCTTAAGACCACACAGTTAGCAGAGAGAAAGTTTAACATTATCCGCAGACATAAAACCACTGGAGCGTTGAATGCACACAGAGAAGTCATTCATAAATAATATAAATAAAAACTGCGGAACACCAGAAGTGACTGAAATTGCTCTAGGAGCTATCTATGTCTTCATAAGCTAAATGACAAGTAATGTCTGACAAAAAATTTCTAAGTTGATAATAATTTGTTTTAGAAAATGATTTTAGATCATTTTTAATTTCATATTTCACGCATTCCCTTATCTAACCGACAATTTCATAGCTTAACAATTTAATTAATTAACACCGAAAATTATAGTAAAAGCACCGGGAACTGCAACTGCTTCATTACAAATTAGACGCTCTGTCACCCCTTCGTTTTGGTCGTCTTTTAATCCAAGGTAGACTTGCATTTGGCACAAAATACGCTTGTTCTAGTTTTAGTTAGATAGCCCGGCGACACGTGGCAAGAGTTGCTAAGGATGCAATGTTGCCGCTCGAATGGAAATTTGTGCGGCACCCAGCATACTCATCAGATATAGCGCCTTTTGATTGTCACTTGTTCAGATCGATGCAGCCTGACTTGGCTGACACGAGGTTTCGAAATGCTGAAGAAGTGCGAAAATGGGTTGATGCCAAACTTATATCGTTCTTTCGACACGGTATCGCCATGTTGCTTGAAAAGTAGGAAAAACCTGTTGAAAGGAATGGAAAATAGTGTCATACATACTGTGATGACCATTGCGGCCCTTTTCTTTAGGCTGGGGCAGCTCAGCGGCCCAAGGAAGGAAAACACAAGAAATTTCTATTTTTACAGGGACTTGTTCTTTCTCTTTATTAGTGAAAATTATTACTGTTATGTTTAGCGAATTGCTTACAATATAATCGATATCTCAACGTCGATATTTTATGCCGTTAACGTTAAATAATAATATCTTACTTAACGTCTGCACAGCGTAGACTATCTCTAACGTCTAGAGCTAGACTCGCCGACGTCTCAAGCGAGACCCCTCGACCTCTTAGCTCAAGGGCCCAACTTCAATTAACTTCCACTCTAAGCTTAACCTATTCCTGTTGCTATCTTAGTCTATCCCTACTGCTATCTTAGCCTATTTTAGTCTATTCCTATTTTCTACCTTAATCTATCCTTAACCTATGTTATTTCTATCTTAGTCTATCCCTATCGCTATCTTAGTCTATCCCTACTGCTATCTTAATCTATTCCTATTTCATCATAATCATCAGAGACGGAGAATCCGTGAGCCCAAAACGAGGGAAGACTTTGGGTCCTCACAATACATATGGTACCAACTTTGCTCAATAAATGGCTTTTTCCAGTGAGAAAAAGGCGCAAATACATGCAAGCACCTAATATCTAATTACTTATACTTATTAGTTTTTGTTCCTCGATATATTTCGATATATAAGTCCAACCCTCATTTCCTTCCTTATGGCACAAAACTTACGTTTGCTATCTGCTGTACGTTTGTTGGGCTCATCTCATTTTTTAATAAATTGAGATGTTTTTCGAAAACCGCCGTATAATATTTCAATTGCTCATGGATGCATCTTCTGTAGTTGTGTTTGAACCCTACGCATGCGGAAAGGAATGCATTAATTATTATACTCAAATAACGTACTAATAACTTATCTTTAATTGTTTCCATTTTTTAACGCTGAGTCTTCTTTTGTTTAACGTTAACTTATTAAACTTTCATAAACTAACAAACTTTCACAACAAAGTTGAGTTGCATTATCACTTTTGTGTGACATTACCAAAGTTGATATAAAGTGCCAAAAATGGTGACAAACAAACGCAATCGCGTACTGTGAAGACAAATGACAGGTCGTGACACCAGAACACGTCCGAGTTGCAAACGAAGTGACGTTATGAAGTGAATAGAAAGAACACCGAAATGTTCTGTGGGGAATAAAATTTCGTGAAATGATAGGCCCATCGAACGGTGTTTGTTGGAAGAGAAAGGCAACTTCATCCTAGAATTGCTGATACCGAAGGTTTTCGTAACTAAGCAGTAAAGAAGCAATGCTTGCCAAGTCAAAAAAAAGAAATTTTCCTGTGAACCAAGCCTGCGTCAGCAGTTTTGCACATCGCTTAGGGATATGAATACAAGTGCGTAATGTTTCAAGTTAGGCACTTGGCATTGAAGCGTGACCCGATCTGGACATCGGCCAGCACTCAATTTTTCCGTATCCTTTTTTTTCATTAGACATGTAGATGAGTTTAAGTATTTAAGTGTGATTGCAATATAGAATTTATTCGCAGATCTGGCTTAGCTCATTCCGATTCGATGTATTGACTGGAAAAAAAAGAACTGAACAATGAAATAAATATAACGATAACACAACGAAAGCGACAAGCGGCACGATAATAAGTTAGGTATGAAGCGCGAGGATAACGATCTAAATAAAACCAATATAAAGCAACAATAATAAAATATGGTTAAAGCAGTGGATATGTGCCTTTTGGAGAGTATATATAACCCCAATTGGACAACTTTCGGCTGTAGCAAAATCCACTCTCTACCTCGAACTCATAAAATGTCAAGTGAACGCGTTAGCAATTGCATAACAACCACAATTTGGATTTTGATTGGATTAAAACAAGTATTTGGCGTCAACGATGTTCGTATAGGTGTATGTGCACATACGTGTAGAGCTACATGCATAACCAGCAATGAGCAGGAGACATGCTTGCAATTGAGATGAGTAACCGAAAATAAAACGCAAATCTAACTTAAACATAAAAGCATACAAATATAAGCTCAAACCGAAATATGTATTTTATGTTAGTGGTTGTAAGCTCGTATGTTTTCATTTTGTAGCGACTAAAATCACTCCGTATCATATCAAATGCAATAGTTTAAGCAAAGGGAGAGCGAGCGAAACTGTTGTTATAGTAATACCTACCAGCATCGGATGTGCGGCGGTAATCATATCAAACACTGTGCTAGCCACCACCCACCCCTTCGTTAAATACCACACATTAGAACAAAAAAAAGACAAAAAAAAACAAAAACATAAAATGTGTTGACAATTCATGGCTGGCAGGAATATTTGCATGTCCATATCCGGATAAAAACAATACCTCCGCACATACGTACGTACTTGCAGAAGTTATGGTGAGGTATTCATTCATGTGCTAGTGTGTGTTCGCATTTGATTAGAGAGCGATATTGGAGCGATTGTGTACATTTTTAGGCAATTAAAATTCCCAAATTCCAACGATATCAATTCTAATTTTTATGATTGTTCTGTGATTTGGTTACATATGCGATGTGCATACATAAAACATATCCACCCAAATTTATCTCGAAACAGCCAAAACAGGCTAACGTATCATGTGCATGTATTTTTCACATACGGCGAATTTTTGGTTTGATTTCATTCGTTCATTTATGCATTCACTTAGCTGGTCAATGAGTAAGATTTAAATTTTCATTTGCATTCGGACAACTACGGTGGCAGCAGCAGCTTAACGTTGGCATCATCAATATTTTGTGCATTCGAAAAATCCATTTTGCACCATTCAAATAGTGATTAAGTTCAACTAGCACTTGATTAGATCTTAAATTTTACATCTATCCACTAGTTATACCCTTTCGGTCAGGTTTCGTTGTGATGAAATTGTACGCGGATGTATGTGTCGGACAGCTCTCTGTTTAATTGCAAATACATGTATGTATATGCGAGTATACGACTGTTTGGTGTTATTGGCTGTTCGCTTCTAATTGTTTGCATATATCTGCATATATATATATATATATATGTATATATTTTTTTGGTGAAAATTGCTTTTCTAATGTTTTATTCCCTCAACGGGGAGTTATGCATGAAAATCTACGTGCACAGCCCTCTTACTGCTCTTGTTATTGTGTATTTAACGGTATGAGAATGCCAGCAAGTACAGGTTTGGATTACAGTTAAAAATAACGTTTCTATTAGAGTGCTTTGTGCAGACATCTTAACATCTGATGTACGAGGTGATTTAGAAATACTACTTTCAGCCAAGCCGATGTAGGAATAATTTAGTCGAGCCTACGTTCAGATAATTAAAAGTAAAACATTCACTTATTTCACGTAACTCAATGCCGTGTACATCAATTTTACTCATTTCAACAATCGATGTTCAAAAGAATACTCATTTAAACTTGTAATGTTTCGGAAAATTTTCTGGTCTTCTGCACTATTTATATGAAAATACCTTCACAAGCTTGCAATCAATGCTTTTGTACTTGACCGAGGTTTGGAGATACCGATGTTGTATGCCTGTCCCAAGTGGGCCTATCTCTTTTCTCTACTTCTCATGATCACATAAATTGAAAAAGGGAGCTTTAAACTGATTAAAAAACATGATTAAACAATGAATGTGACCTGACGAACACACACACTTTATAAGCGAGAGACTTATGAGAAAGAAAGCAAATTTTTTTTTCATTTCCTCAATAACCTTTTATCTGGCGGGGAAGTTTCCTCAAAAATTCGATCCAGATATTTGTGACAATCATCGACAAATTCAATCCAAAAATGCTTTGCATAGGCACACAATTATCCAATTTTCCATATCTTTTTTATTTACTATATATTATATATTGTACTACACATTGTGTGTTATATTGTTGTTGGGCACCCACTGGATTGCGCTTTTTATTATGCGGCAATTCTTGGAAAACCCATACACTAAGAAATTATTTGCAGAAAATTATGTTTAGAACGATTCAATGCTTCGTGTGGACTGTTCTCTTTAAATCCTTTGCACATGAACCTTTTCGTTAGTAGTCATCAATACCATCTACAATTCTAGTTTTCCTAATACTTTTACCAGCTAAATATCTTTTCGTCCAGCGCCAGTGGCATAAAGTTTCTTTACTTTATGCCGGCGATAGGTGGAACTGTGTATTCGTTTTCAACATTTCAAGGAACTTCCCTTCGTATAAGATAGTAAAGATTTCATTGGGGGTTATTTGAACAGATCTATGATCTTCGCAACAATATATTATATGTTATATATTATATATTGTTACAAATTATCACTTTTCCAAGATACGGTCCGTATCACTAGATCGTGGATATTATTTTCAAGAGAAATGCAGTTCAGCATGATTTTAACTGTAAGTTTCTTAATTACAATCTATTTTTTTATGGGTAGGATTACTTACATTTTACTTTGGCAATACTCTCGACTTCTCAACTTTAGTATTCTTTTTCGACTCAAATGTTCTCGTATGACTAACTCTGCCTTCCGCAAATAGTCTACTTATACACATTCTTACAAGCATGTTACTATTACCTAACTTCATGGCTTCATTTTTAATCCGTTAACCTGCTTTTCTGCTTATCGTTTTTCTCGGCCGGCAGCTGCATGACGCGCCGTGAATATGCACTAAGGAATTTGTTACTCGGGAAAAATCAGTTAGTTAGCATTTGGCATTTTCGTAACAATAGTATGTAATAATGGTATTATGTGCTGTACTTCTTCGCTTCACTTTGGATTGTGGTAGTTAGAATAGCGTAGAGTGCTTAGCGCCGGCCTTGCTCGATGGTTTTTAATTCGCTTTAGATGATTGTCGAGATTTTTTAATAAATATTTTTACACTAACATTTTTGACCCAAGCACGTTATCAAAAATTGGTGGAAAATTGGTCGTTTGTGATATTTTACGACATAATCGGCGAAATGGAGTGCTTTGACGTGTCGCATGAATATAGTAAATAGTTTGGATGGATTGGAACAAACTTTTGAATTCCTTCTCATACCTACTACGTACCTACTAAAGTTAAGCCTTTTGTATTACAACAAGGTCACGGCCAAGTTTCATTTTGAAGTTTAGTCCACAATAGGGATTTCACATATTTCACTTGTTATCATGAAGAACGACCCTTCATATGGGAACAAGATACAACTTTTGGCATTTTATGACAAAAATGAACGGATAATTATATTGGGCGAACCGCTGTAAAGTATTTCATGGTATATGAAGTTTCCATTTGTCCCTTCTTTGATGTTAAATTTTACCTCTTATTTAACTCAGTTGGGTGCGAGACTTAGAAAGAAAAATTTCGCAAACTGTCCAGAGTTACAGACTGAGAATATTTAAATTTTGATACAATAATTTCGGAAGAAGAAATATCTTGTAACATGTGGTCTTGCTTCACAAATTCTGTCAAGAATACAGCCTTGCACTATATACGAATAGTTGAGTTCGCGCACGAAAAAGAGCCTGACAGTGAGAAGATTTTTTGACGTAGCTTTTGGCGGTTTTTTATTTTGCAAGCTTTTTGGAAGGGGCGATGGCAGAGAGGAGATTGAAAGAGTTTTGGAAAGAAGAAAGACTGTTAATACGGAAAATTAAATGATCTAGAATGAACTCGGTAGAGAAAGTGTGATGCCGAGTTGTTTGTGAAAAGACTGGGAACAAATCAAGAAATATTGTTAAACCGTGAAATAAATCGCGAACAAGAAATTTTTAGTGAAGAAGAAGAAATATGTAATTTTGAAAAGCTATTAAGCAGGAGAGTCAGTAATAAAACTTGTTTAATATAAAAATCTCACAGCAACAGCGTAAATATAGTCAACTATTGTTTATCTAATCTTTGCCCTCCTTGCCAACATATTTGTCGATTATTACAGAAAAATAAACTAATATGAAAATCGCTACTCATAGAAAAAGTGCTGGCAATGGAAGGTGGGCTAATAAAACACACATAACCTGTAGACAATAATATTTCAAGGTTAAAGCGGTCAAACTAACCGTGTGAACGAGATATGAATATAGAATAGAGAAAAAGAAGAGGGAGAATAGTAATGAAAGAGGATGAAAGGATTAATTGATTTGTGAGCGAATTAATGGATAATTCAGAAAAAATATAAAAATTGATCGACTTCTTGTTGAACATTTAGGCAAAGAAAAAAAGAGATGTGAGTCATTTGTTAAGGTGTGTTGTCGTTAAGGTTCTAATAATTTATAACAAACATTAAATTAGTTGTGATATCATGCGTATATGCGAAGCAGTGAACAATGGTAAGAAAGTATGTTGGAAAAGACGGGCAATAACTTTAAAAATTGTGATGAGAAAATGTTTAATCACACAACACGCATTTCTAAAATAGACAGAAACTCGATATGAAGTCAATAGAAAAACAAAAATTTCCCAGTCGCTTGCATAAAAAATGCAAAAAATTTTTCTTTAACTAAAGAAATTTGTGTTAAAAATAAAGACAATTTTTGGTTTGTAGTAAATGTTTATTGAAACTGTTAGAAAATACCAAAGATAACCTGGAAGAAAGAGATAGCAAAAATTTTATGCTACACCACCACCAACACTTAATAAATGAATCTTTAGTGGTAAACATTTCGGGTGGAGTCATTTCCCCATTAAGTTTGCATCCTCTGGGATTGGTTTAAAGTCTTATTTGCTCGAGATAACGCTATATAATCGAATTTGATGAGTTGTGCTGCTTGATGTATGCTTATTTAATTGAATCGTCCGTCCGTGTGCTCGTTAAAGGGTAAGCACGTGCCATTCCTTTGGATGTCAACGTCTGAGGAGTGTCGGAGAGATCTTCCAAACCAGCTAACTCAGCAACGGCACGTACATTGGTCCCATCAGCTTTCGATCCTAATTAAGTGGCAATGCCCAATTGCGCTAAACAAACTGTTAAAGACTGTCTCCGATTATTCGGTTGATCAGAAAGACAATTAGTATTTATAGACATCGCATTTTTGACGTATTACACGTATCTTAGGACATAAAAATTGCGATAATCTTGAATGGACAGGAATGATAAGAAAAAATAAAAGTCTAATCGGTGCTAACCACTGTGCATGTGCATGTGCATGTGCATGTTTGTTAAATTTGTTTCTTTTGAGTGGAAACGGTTGAAGACTTCATCCATCATTCGTTGCGTTCGACCAAAACCGGGTTTGCGGCTACTTTTATAACTAAAGCTTTGACCTGACTGAAGAACGTGGGCTGAACATAAACATGAGATGAGTCGAAATCTTTGATCTTGTGTGATTATTTTTTTTTAATATTTTGCAACCAGCACTAAAGAACGTTTAAAGCACTTTTTCATCAGTTGTTAGCACCAACAATAGATAAATGGATTAGTAACGGAAACTGTTTACCATTTCTAACCCAACCTTTTTGATAGCGATATACACGAAGCTGTTTTTGCGCGGTGAATAGGGATCGCATAAACGCACAAAAAAGGACCGCACAAAAACCGGTATGCATGTTTATAAATTCAGTTCGAGACATTAATACTTGTTGGAGGTAAAAATACTAACACATACAAAACGAGTTGTATTTCCTTGGTATGAGATCAACGGTTAATAATAAAGAAACCAAGTTAAACGGAAAGGTATAAAAGGTAAGCCAAGAATCATTTATAAAGATTTTTTTATATTTCGATCACTTTTAGCAACAATTAATGTTGCAACTTGTCAGTTAAACATTTGTAGTGCCGAAGATATTACCGTGAGCAACTCTTTCAAAATTACAGTATTGCTTGTTGTTTCAATACTTACACATATACAATACTGTATTCTTTTCGAAATTATTCTTGTAGCTATGCAGAATTCATCCTAAGAATGTTCTCGCTGGACTATGTTCAACTTTGAAAAACGCTACAAGGATCTAAGGCAAAAATATGCCTAAGCTTGTTTGTCGCTCCTATTATTTGTCTAATCGATTGTCAGATATTCATTTTTATCCAGCGCTTATATTCCACTTGCGTTCGCTTTCTTAACTCTTGCGAAACTTTAGTGTATCCTTTTAATCAAAGCTAACCTCGAGAACACCTCTGCAAAATATTTATGTTGTTTAAAACTTATTCTGCTGTGTACGGAGGAAGCCATGATTTGATGTAACTTAGCTACAAAATATCGTTGCACATAAACAGTATCAACTTGAAGTGTATAGACTCACATACACACTGTGTAAGGTATAAATAAGAAATTCTATTGGTCTTGACGCAACATCCTGGAGAGCGAGTAATGTTACCTCGTCATCAACATCACTATCTTACAACTTCAGACAAGACACGGTTTGTTCACTCAGTTGCAGGTTTACTTGTCGTCCGGCATACTTGAGACGCATGAGCAATAATTTTGCCTTTTCTTTTCTAATTCCTTATATTATATATATATATATAGATATATATGCGTGTATATAAAAGAATATTTTATGTGTACAGTTCAGTATCCCGGTTAGCTTGACTCATAAACATAAAATACTGATGTTAAGCATTTGCAACATAAATTTTTGGGGTTATTTTACTCTTTTCTTTCAGTTCTGTTCTCATCACTTTCTAATGCTCTTCACAAGGCATCATTACCGCTCCGCTTAAAATATGATGGCCTGCCTGGCTACGGGTTTGTTTTCTATCAAAGTAAATGTCAACTTTTGCTGTCTTCCACCATACATATCTTTTATCGTTTATTATTTCCTTTATTCACTTATTCGGCCATTCATTGCTATTCGAATGCGGAGGAGAAGCCGGACTCTCTCTGTAAAAGTTATGATTCACATTAACATTAATGTTTCGTGCGTACTTTGAGCATTTATTTATGCATTTTTTTTATTTATTTTTTTTTTTTTATTTTGTCTGATAAAAACATTTACATAGTCATAAACGTACTCATACGTATAGATGGTACTCTGTGTACGTTTTTGATTTTATGTTTCACACTTTTACAATTTTAATATAACTACATCTGCGATCTGCATAAGCACGCATGGAAATGCGTTAAAATGCAGTAGTATTCCGTACTGGAATTCGGCATTGTATTGCATTTCGCTATTTGCATCATAAAATTCATATTTCGATTATTTTTTCGGGGGAGGCTTGTACCACTCAAATGTACGGACGGCTGTACGGATATCTCTGTTTATAAAATTTTTATGGACTCATAATGAGTTTCATGCTTGTAAAAGTATTTTGCTCCCATATTGTAATGTTATCAAATATGTAGAAAAACGCAACTAATTGCATTTTAACATTTCCGCCACACATTTGCGCACACTTGCGTAAATACATCCGCACAGATACACGCTTTCAAGTCCAAACATCTAAAAATGTGCTTGCATTTTAAATAATTACAACGATTTCAATGTTCCACTTACGCATTTGTAGATAATTGTATATTAGAACGCTATGCTTCAGAGAGTATGCGATTTCCTGAGTGTTTCGTATATGCTTTGCTCCCTTTATCGAGATAATCGTGGTCAACTAACAATCTATTAATCTACTCTATATCCGTTAATCTACTGCAACTATTAAACGTGGTCATGTGACACTCACGTCTATTAACTATGCATAAAAGTAAATATAAAGCAATTCGATGAAAATATATAAAATAATTGTTTTCGTATATAAAAATATGTTCCTTACTCTTTTATAAATATTGCTTTGAATGAAAACTTGCTGGAACAGACATGGAATGTTCTGTGAAGGATTTTCTAAGCGCATATTGTATGCATTAAGTTTCCCGTTGCTTTAACGCAGTCAAACTAGCCGCTTAACCTTTGCTTGACGGATAAACCGCGTTGAAGAGTAGATTGAGTGGTCTGTTATTCTAACTGAACCCGTCATATGTTCCGAGAAGACATTGTTGTCAACAATGTTTTAAAATATTCATAAGCGTGTTGTTAATTATTCCGTTTCTCACTGGATTCAGGTCCGCATGCAATTCCGATTTTCATTCGATTAGGAATTATTGTTGTGCTTCCTTTTTGGAACAGAAATTTGAATGTCTTCAATATGCCGCAAAGCTTTTGACCTAAATTCTTCGCTAAAGTTCTTCTGCTCCAAAAATTCAAAAATGAACGTTTCAATCTCATACCGCACAAAGAGACCATACGTGACAACGAAATGTGCCTCTTTCTTTAATCTCTGCCTTCGTGAACCAATCGAATCTGCTTCGAAACAGTATTTGCTTTTGGCTTCCGGGAATTTGTGCTGGGAATCGTTAGTCTCCTTGCCACCGCAATGAGAAGTAAATGAAAGCTTAAGCTTTAGCTTCAGCGAACGTTTGTCTCACGTATTCCCTGCTCCCTAAAGATTAAAAAAGTGTTTGAGATTCGCCGACGTGAGAAAACGTGATAAACTTCAATATTTGTAACCGTGATTGCAGACGCTTCCTTCTCGTAAAACTTAGCTTACGTAAACTGAGTAGCAAACTATTTGATCCATTTGCGACATTGCTTCCAGAAGGAATCAATTTGACAAGGTAGACAAAATAGCTTTTAACCGCAGTCGTTACTTTTTCATTATTAGCAAATCTTTTACCGTGAGCCACTTTTTGTGATTGTGTGTGTCTGCGTTATTTGCGGATGCCAATCGAGCTTGAAATAATTCATTTCGGTTAATGGAGGTGTGAACAGGAGCATAAAACATCATACCACCAAACGCTGATGCAAATTCGGCTTAATCTCGACCGTGTTTTTATTTTCAGAGACAGATGTGCAGGGATCAAAACCAACCGATACATGTGAATGATAGAAAATTGGACTCTTTCCTCTGCTTTCGATACAACTACCCCAGGCATTGTTTTGAGGGTTCCTTCCGCTCAGGAATGAATTAAATTACAGGTGTGAATTAAACTACAGGTGTGAATTAAGCTAAAGGTTTGAATTCAACTACACATGTGAATTAAACGATACTTTATTTTCCATGATTATGAACTGTTTCTCCTTCATTGAAAGTGAACGTTTTTATCTTGCACACAACTATCTCTGGTCTAAGCGTTTAATCAATATGCGATGTAGATGTAGAAACTTCTACGATGTCTGCTAACATCACCATTTTCAGCTGACCATCACCCGATTTCGTCATTTCTCGCAGACCTTCCTCAATTGGTTTATTACTTCAGTGCTCCTCTTAGCAGTTTATATGACGTCGCCTAAACTCGTACAGGAAGAATCTAATTTCTTCCAAATTGAATTCAGTTCGTCTTTGATATGTCTTCCATGGTCTTCCAAGCATGACGCTTTGTAAGGCTGATAAGAATCGTAAAATCCTTTCAAATAGCAATCGTCATCTTAACGTTTGGTCAGGTATTGCTCTGACTACTCTCGTCCATGCCTGCCAAATATTATAAAGAGGAGATAGTAGGTGCTAAAGATTCATCCACAGCCATATAGTTCACCTATATTCGCGGATTTCCATATAGGTTTTTAATATCGTTTAGATCTCTATCTATTCCTTCAACTACTGATTTTATATATACATTCTTTCTTAAAATGGACCTTTATGTGGGGAAATGACAGCGAAAATTATATTTTCCACAGGGTCAAATATCAAAAAGTCTTCAGAACTTGTAACGTGTAAAGCGAACCCAAAGGCATATGAGCACGCATCGCACAGATAGACGGCCGGACAGTGTTGCGTGCATTTTTCATATTAATATATGTAACATACAAAAGCAGGCAATTTTGAAGTTAGAGCAATATCAAACTTACGGTGAAGCGTCGATTCGCCATTGGGCGAATAAAACGGATCAAATATTTACATAGAATATCCACCGTTGTCTAATCCGCATCTTTTAGATTATTTTACATATATAAAGTAGTCCTATAAAGTCCTCATGTAGGTAATAAATAGTTCACCGACTTTTACTAGTGTTAATCAGAACGAGATAATAGCAAGGAGAATGGAGTACTGCTAAGGTTTCCTGGAGGAGTTCACTCATATTGTTGTGTGAATTTGGTCATGCTGAGAAATCATGATATCAAAATTTTCAGCATATCGCGCTCATCTTCCGCCACATCGTACTACCGTTCTCATGTAGTGCTTTTATTTGGTTAGAAAGACCGTAACACGTCGCACAGATTTGTACAAATTTCAAATGATATAATATTTACGTAGTTGGAATACAAATCTTGAAACAATATCTACTATTTATTAACTAAATTCTAATGGACATTCTACCAGTTAACATTTTCATAGATGAAGACTTACGATTTTGTTAGAGGATGTCACGAAATTATAGGCATATCATCCCTTATTCAACTGTTGACAAGCAGTGAAGTCTTCAATATAGTCGAAGGTCGTGATTTCTCGGCATGTGGGGCTTGCGATTACGGCGACTATCAAGAGAGTATGCACTATCCATCACCTTCTACAAGCAACAGTTTTGCTAACACATATTTGCACTGCCGTATAAATGTTTGGAAGGGGAAGGAAACGCTTCAAAAATTGATAAAGTCAAGGCTACACATGGCTATGTTCAGCATTCACATAAGAAGAGCTGTAGAGATGTATTCGATTTGCACATAGGAAATGAGGGTATACTTTGAACTATTGTAGTTTTCTCATAAACAAAGACAGAAGATATGGAATCACGAAATATTGAACGACAGCAATCACTTCAACTGCAAAGTCTTTCATGAGTTCCAGTCGCGTTAATCGTCCGATGACAATAATTTTCGCACCAAACGCTTAAGCCGATATTCATTCATTAAATGTCTTCATTCATTAAATGTTTTTCTTCATTCATTCATTCATTCATTTA
>CCAG010015696.1:0-35258 GCA_001077435.1 Glossina morsitans morsitans
ATATATACATTCTTTCTTAAAATGGACCTTTATGTGGGAAATGACCGCGAAAATTATATTTTCCACAGGGTCAAATATCAAAAAGTCTTCAGAACTTGTAACGTGTAGAGCGAACCCAAAGGCATATGAGCACGCATCGCACAGATAGACGGCCGGACAGTGTTGCGTGCATTTTTCATATTAATATATGTAACATACAAAAGCAGGCAATTTTGAAGTTAGAGCAATATCAAACTTACGGTGAAGCGTCGATTCGCCATTGGGCGAATAAAACGGATCAAATATTTACATAGAATATCCACCGTTGTCTAATCCGCATCTTTTAAATTATTTTACATATATAAAGTAGTAAAGTCCTCATGTAGGTAATAAATAGTTCACCGACTTTTGCTAGTGTTAATCAGAACGAGATAATAGCAAGGAGGAGTATGCACTATCCATCACCTTCTACAAGCAACAGCTTTGCTAACACATATTTGCGCTGCCGTATAAATGTTTGGAAGGGGAAGGAAACGCTTTAAAAATTGATAAAGTCAAGGCTACACATGGCTATGTTCAGCATTCACATAAGAAGAGCTGTAGAGATGTATTCGATTTGCACATAGGAAAAGAGGGTATACTTTGAACTATTGTAGCTTTCTCATAAACAAAGTCAGAAGATGTGGAATCACGAAATATTGAACGACAGCAATCACTTCAACTGCAAAGTCTTTCATGAGTTCCAGTCGCGTTAATCGTCCGATGACAATAATTTTCGCACCAAACGCTTAAGCCGATATTCATTCATTAAATGTCTTCATTCATTAAATGTTTTTCTTCATTCATTCATTCATTCATTTATTAAATTTCTTCATTCATTCATTTATAAAATTTCTTCTGATTTTCTAGAAACCTGAACTTTAGAAAAAGAGGTGTACTATGATTTAGTCGTCCATTGGAAGAGATATGTGGCTAAATTGCCTCTGGCGCTAGCCAAGAATACATGCAGATAAAGTTGTCCCTACACGGATTACACTTTATATTAACAAATATATAAAAAACTGTCGAAGAGAGCGTACGTTTCTACTTCATTCAGAAGGTAAAAGAAGAATCATGGCAATATTTGACTATGCATGTATGTACGGACGTAGCCTGTGCTTCTCCTGTAAACGTATTTCATGAAGTAGCTAAATAGCTACATAAAAGACAACGTTTTAGAAAACTTTGCAATAAGTTCTACTTCATAGCTTTTTTTTTTTAGAAGATTTACAGTTTAAATTCCAATTTTCTTAATAAATATTAGCGTTAAACTTTTTAAAAAACATTTGGCAGCAAGTTTACGAAAACATTAACGTTCTAAATTAACATAATGGCCAAACACGCCCATAAGCAATGCTAAAACCCGTCTTATGATCTCACATATAAAGCACAAAAAAAAAAGAGAGAAAAAAAACAACTTAAATAAATGTCAACTTAACAACGACAACAAACAAGAATAACGTCACCTCATCACACTCTGCGAGCAGAAAGGTAAGAAGATAAACACAAACGTGCCGCGCTTTATTTAGAGAGGTGTAGGGTAGGATGAAGGGTATGATGCAGAGCAGAAGAAAGACGAGTAGATGTTAATATTTAGGCAAACACAACAGCGCAATGCGGAAAATAAAATGGGCATCATACCGCCTGAATTGTCTAGAAACTGAAATGTGCACGAGAGCACTAGATGTGGAATTACACGTACATAGTATGTATATATACATATAATCTAACCATTTTCTCGTATACACAAAATTAGTGACATTGTTTGTAAATTAAAGCTAACAGAGTCACCGTGAATGAAGATGAGGAACTTGCTGCGCATATACATACGCAATATATACACCTCATGCTCTTAACACCTTGCTGAAAACAAGACGAGAATAGGAAAGAAAAAAAAAGCAGATATCAAAGGAGGAAAAGATGTTCACATTGTCCCAAAGGACTTGTAAATACTAAACAAACAACTTGAAAAAGTTTTGTTTCTTTCTATTATTCCGCTAGCGCGTACATTGCACATACACACGGTGCTAGCGACATAACCGTTTCTCATCAGAATGACTTCTTCTTATTTTTCGTTCCTTTTTTAAATACTTTATATATGTCTGGCTTGGGGTAACCGTTTCGCATTTCGAGTGTTATGCTAGTTTGCTTTTTTCTGCCGTACATAAGTTCTTTTAATGGTTTTGAGCAAGAGATAAAACTCTGCGGATAAACCGCCGAGCAAATAAACAAGACACAAAAAAAAAAAAGAAAGAAACTTAAAATGCAACTTTTTTCCTTCGAAAATTTCGGGTAAGTGAAATCCAAATCCTCAAGAATTGTCATTGAGAAGCAGCTCGTAAAACCGTAATATTTGATTGCGAAGGCAACAAAAGCGTTTTGAAATTTCCATTCCAGTTAACACAATAGTCTAATTATACGAAACAACACTTTAATTTGTTTAACCATATGTTAGCCGCATGCATGGGCGCAAACAAGAGTTATCTAGCGCCGTCCCCTCGCATTGTTTGCAGTAACAACTTAATTTTATTTGCTACATTGCATACAAGTCACGCATTTACTCTTTCTTTCCGCTGGTAGCAGGCAATAACGTCTTTTCTTAATATCTTTTGACTTTTTCATTTCTCAACTTTTAACCTTTCGCTGCCATTACAATGCTGTACAATTTTTTATTTAAAATTTGACTTGCGTCATACGTGCGATACGGTTTTATTCCACGACGGTTTATATCGCACTTTTACTAGTTTTCAATGTGTGTGGTTTTACTACTTTTTGATCAGGTGACTTTTCCTAAAGCTGATCATCTACTTGTGTTACTTGTCGATAAAATATTATTGAGAATTCGTTAGAGATAATATTCAAGCAATTCATTGGTTCTCTGGCTTCTATTTTATTGTTAAAATTTATTTATTTTTCTTTTTTCAAAAAAAAATTGCACCACAAAATTTTACTTTGTCGAAATAGGGTCCCAAGATAAGGTGTCATCTTCCCTGGAAAGAAACTTCAATTCAATTCTGTTAAGCATGAGGACAATGGAGGAATTTTTTTTTTTTCTTCTAAATAAGATCAGTAACGCAGGCAATACTCTTGCGATGATAAGGTATGGTCAGAAAAAAGGCGGCAGTGACCAATCATAATTAAAGTATGGTCTTCGACATTGAGGATTGAGCGTGGGCATGCTGATTTGATAGCCCCCATCCTTAAGGGCTTAACCATGCGGAAGCCTTATTATGTCCGAAAAAGTAGCTTCATATTTCCACAACAGTGCCCTTGTTGAACCCACTAGAAAGAAAAATATATTGTCTTGGAAAAAATTTTTCGTGAAATTTGGACCTCTTTCCCAAGCGCTCCGGAAACATTGCTTGTGTCAAATGAATTACTGCTGCAATACGGATTTCTGACCGGTGCAATCCACCATAAATGTCTTTAGAAGGAATTCGTTTTCACTTTGGATATAAGGCTGGGTATGATTCGAAACAGATCAGAGCTTCTGCAGAGGTTGATATGAAGCTTTTGGTGTTAATCACTAATATGGCCCTTTTCTTCGTCACTTCGTAACACGTAAAGGCTAAAACGGGTTATTCTGCCTTTGACACACGCGTCAAAAACGACACCATCCAGGAATGAAACCGTCGACGACGTAGAATGAGGCAGAATACTTCAGGGTCTTCAGTCCCTTATTATAATGAGAAAACTTCTCTATAACACTTTGAAAATTTTAACTCGTTTTGCCCGAAACATAGTTTTTCAACACGGCGCGCAAGATAAATCCAATAATTTTCACTCTGTTTATTCGAATTTTTACAATATCTCCAAAATAATATTTTAAAGGGGCGTGCATAGGAGATTTTTAATAAGTTAACTTAAACCTTATGTATTAACAGCAATTGCAATTTTATTCGAAAATAGAACGCCTCCAGCGCGCAAAAATCAATATTTTTGAAATCCCCTTCATATCTCTCGAGCCGCAGGCGTGCAGATTAAGTCACATGTCACATGTTATAGTATTTTATTCAAATTTGCATTTGCATTAGTTACACGCCATGTCGCAGAGTGCAGTAAATTAAAGATGCCTAGGAAGAAAGCACCCGGTATTGTGACATTTTTCAAAAATAATTTTTTTCGTATCTAAAAACATGCTCAGTAAGTTTCTCGAACATGATGACTTAATCATCTTTTGCCTCATCCAAAATAAAGCGTAAAACCTGTCCAATCAAACCTTTCTACTCTGTTGCAGTGATGTTTCTCTTAATGGAGTTGACCGGGAACTAACTGCAATAGGCTAAGGAAAAGTTTTTATGATAAATGTTCTAATTTTCTTTTGGATGGAAGGGAAGGTAATACAGTAATAATGTTCGGAAAACTGATTAACATACGTTTATTTATCTAGGTATGAAAAAAGGAATTATTTTTTGCAACACCGCCTTGCCTGACTGTCGTTTTAAAGGTATTGCGGGAAGTTTGAATAAAAAAATGAAAGTTTTTGGCATTATGATGAGTGTCGTTTTTGAAAATTGTGTTTCGATATAAATACATTTAAAGTTTCAAGTACAGCTTGTTGTATATTTGTAATGCAAAAACTTAGACATAATAAGTTTAGAGTGATAAGCGATCAGCATTAAGTGAGGTCTTTCTAAAATAAACATTAAGTGAGGTCTTCTAGTGGCATCAACTATTGATAGCTGGAAAGACATATCCTTCATTAACGTATCGTCCAATGAGCATGGCAGTCGGGGATCCGCAAGGCGAATTAGAACATTGTGAACGGTCTCCAGTTTCATGCATAGGTATGAAAAACATACATCGAAACACCCAAAATCATTACAGTCGGAAAAGATCGATCATTACATAGCTTACGCCACTTCGACTAATAAAATCTTGCTTGGCTTCTTCGATAAAATACAAAAGGAATGCACAGGAATACTTTTCACCGAAGACCTTATATGGAAGAGTGCCCAATATGTAAACTAATATGATTCAAATTTAACAAAAATAATTTTCGTTTTAAAGATCTCATTATTCGTCAACGATTTTCGTGATAAAGCATTAAAAATACACTTTGTTGACATATTAGGACTTAGTTCGGAACATGTTTCAAAAATTGGCCTATTCGAGCCAAATATTTCATATAAATTTCGAATCTCGAAGCGGTATTACTTAACAGCGCATGGAAAATGGCACCGGACCGACATGGTCCAATTTAGTGTAGACTGAAGGTCATTGGATCAAATTTCGCTAAAATATCTTGAAAATTTCCTTGTATAGGATGGGCAAAAGATTACATGGGCGGACAGATAGACAGACAAAAAATAAGCTTTAATTCAAAGTCATTTTTCATAAAAGTTTTCGGTATAGTAAAATGCGTATCTATCCTAACTATTGCTAAGTGGGCAGCCATCTGCAAAAGCTTACTTTCTTGCTCTTCTTTACCACTACTACATCCCGTATACTAAGGAAAATAAAATCTCAGAAGAAAGCCGCTCGATTAAACCATTTCGTCTTCGCGTATTCGCTACAAATGAAAGCAACGCTTCCAAATGTGGCAAATACTGAAGAGGAATAAATTAGAAATGAAGTTTCTATTAATTGCTTTCTTAAACTGACTTATCTGTATGTCATTATATTTATAGAGCGCCAGCAGATCCCTTCTGTTTTGCGAACAATATGAAACACAAATCGCATTAACATATTCAAACTGAAGCGATTTATGACAACTGATGTCAAACCAGAAAATCTGTCAAACGAAATTAACTCGTTAAAAACTAAAACAAAGCAAACAAAAGCATAAAGGAAAAAACACTTGAGGAAAACAAAGGCTAAATACATAAATGTGTGCATGTATATGCGCTACAGTGTCGACAGTAATTATGTTAATATTATGTAAAAAAATGTGTAATAAGAAAATCCGGTATAAACGATTGTAAGAGAGCTGGAGATGATGTTTCATAAATATTCACACAGTTACTGGGGATATTGTACAAGTAGCGAGCAATGATACGAAGCATTCGGAAGACGGTCGAACACTATGAGAAGAAATAGTAAATCCATCATTTGTGTTTTTAAAAGGAGGAAGTTGAACGCATACACATGCACGTGTATAGCGCTCAACCGTTGGTTACGATGATGCGTTGAAAAGCGTTTAGTGATGATGATGCCGATGGTTGCTGGTGTTGGTGGCTTTTACCTTGTTTTTATAAGGGTTGATTTATTTATGTTGTCGCCTTGTCAGCAATTAGAAAAGTTAACTCATTCAATGTTGTTGGCAGAGCAGCAGAACAATGCACATACGCACAATATTTTGCTTATTCGCGTACACATACACAATGTGTTTATATAAATTTTACTTTTTCACCAGAGTGTTAGAATTCGCATCGCTTTCAGGCGTTCGTTTTTTTTTTTGTATAAATACCTTAAGTATTTATAAGCGTAAGTATATTGTTTGGTATGTAGGTTTGGGTATTGTGCGGTTGTTGTGTGGTAAATGTGTCGTGAAACGCTTTAATTTGATGAAAGAGTGATGACGTCTCATTAATATTCATTGTGGTTCATGTTGTGTTTTGTGTGTTTCCTTTAGTTAAACGGATTTAATGTTCATCTATCTTGCATTTCTCCATGTATAGAATTATTTATGTGTGATATCACATTTAAGTTACAACGGGAATAGTTTTAGTTGAAAATTTTAAGCTTAACGGAGGCATTTACATGTTAATGAAGCGTATGATGTGTATGAACATTTATCAAGAAAGTGTTCAAGCATGTATTGAGTTACGCTGCTGTTCGCATTCATATATATATATATATATATGTATGTATGTAAGCAATTGTGCAAGAAGTATTTACACAGTCTTTAAAATATATATCACATTAACAATTGCATTTCCAATTCGACTCCGACACTAATATACGAAACTATTTGGTGTACAAATTTCAAAACAATAGCGGAGAGGAAAAAATACAATCGGACTTGAATTGAGTGCTTAGTTAACATTTCAGATTCCTGGTGTTAGGCTTGTGAAAGACTTCTGGGATTTGGGTTTCAATACTAATATATTAAGGTTTTTCAACTGACTGTTTTACGCGCTTTCACGAGAGATACGATAAGAGTTTTCCATTTAAATAACTGTACCTACCTCCATAAGGCCCAATAGCAAATTAGCTTCATTAAATTAACAACATAGATAGCATTGGTATACTGGTCGAACCCTTTAGAGTGGGCTGACTTAAGGACTTCTTTCCATGAAATAAATCCTTACAATCTGCAGACCATTTAGATAATTAATAATAAATGCCAACATTAAACATTAAACGTGTAATTGTCAGTCTGGTCAAAAATATTTGTTTCTCACTCTCGCTTAGTTAACAATCATTTAGATTCAAGATACTTTTCAGGAGAATTCAATATTTTTAACAAATAAGGTAAATAAGTGCAAGTGCATCTGTGACAGGCAATGTAGATGAGAAACTCTATTTTAACGAAAACATGGAACAAATCATTTAGACACGTAAAGGATTATCTTGGGAAAGAAGAAATAATGCTTGAGATAAGTGAAGCCGTACAATGAATCGCTTAGGAATGTGGATGTGTGTATCTCCTCTGGATAGAGTAAATAGTGAGAACCGCACAAATACCCTGCACTGATTGGATGTGGACGAATTCAAGGACGGACTCATACTTGCACAGGATGTGCTAGTGTCAGCATCATTTCCTGATGTTAAATGCCAACAAATAAGCACACAAACGTATACGAATAGCTATGGTCAGCAAAACAAGAATGAGTTAAATAAATGAGGCCACCAAAGGCGGTACGTAAAGCTGTTGGCCCGGCAAAAGCGGGGAGAGGCATAAGAGAAGCACATATAAAAGCAATTTGAGGTTGCTTGTGTGTGTATGTGTGTATATGGGTATGTTTTTAGGAAAAATTATGCGACGCGATACGAGAAAGAAATGGCAATTTAACTGAGCTCACACACACCTGTTTTAGGGTAATTTATCTCGAAGAATTATTATTTCAAAATTTTTCGGACGCCACATTACGGGTGCAATAGTAAAACGTCAGGGTTAATGCGATGTTGACTGAGGCTAAATATATGAACGAATCTGTAAGTGTGCACGTGTAACTACTATAAATGTATATGCAGTAGGTTGTTTACTTACTGTTTGAAAATCGAGCTAAATGCAGGGCATGGTGGTATGAGTGGCGTTAGTTAGGGATAGTGGTATGGTGCGCGCACTCCGAGTAAAAATATAAAAGGATTTCAAAAATGGTCATTTGATATGAATTATGCGCGCGTTTTTGTGTGCAACTACATGATGCCACAGTTTGCCTTAGTACGTATATATAGCTTTAATGCTGTCTGTCTGAGTGCCGGCTCTAATGGATGGATGCAGTTTGCCTATTATGAACGGCTACCATTAGCATTGTTTGCTACTGCTGATGCTGTTAGTGCTGATGGAGCTCTTTTGAACTACTGCCACCAATTCATTTCCTCGTACGTGCTTGTACGCGTACGTGTGTGAGTAGCGTAACCAACTAGTATGGTGTTGTTGCAAACAGCTTATGGATAAATATGTTTTGTTTATGACTGTTTATATTCCTCATTCATTCATATTTCACATGAATGTGTTTTCTTTTTCCATATTTTTTTTTTTTTTTTTTTTTTTTTTTATTTTCTCTCTGCTCTGAGCTCATTTATACTTTCCGGGGACTAGTTAAGTTTTCAATGTTTACTCACATATATCGCATTAGTCTGAGTCTCACCTACCTCCCTTCTTGCTTGCTTGCTGTCTTTTTCACTCTTTCGCTCTTTCTCTCGCTACCTCCTTTCTCCATTCCCATTCCCATTCCCATTCCTATTCGCATTCTCTTGTGCCAGGCATTGTTAAATAATTAAATCAGAGTTGCGAGACTAATATATTTCATTTAATTGCATAAAGAGCAACTCATGATCGTATTCGTGTGTGTGTGTGTGTGTGTTTTGTACACATAAATATAATTCAGTCTATGGTTCCATTCCATTCCATCTAACCAGCGGCCGACACCATGAAGAATTATTATTCAACAATGCGCATTAATGCAGAAAATTCAACTGCAGTTTACGGAATTAATTTTAAATATTCATTTTGACGCAACTTTTCTCTGACGGTAAATCATTACTTTTTTTTTTTTATATATTTTCTAGTTTGGAATTTATTGGGTAAAGTAGAAAAGATTTGACCAACGTTTTTGAGAAGGAACTCAAAACACTCGTAAAAGGCTTAATATCAGCATTCCTACACTAGTTTTTAGAGATGTTTGTAACACCACCGAACAAATGAGTTAGGGATCCCTTTTATTATATTGAACGTGGCAAAATCATTTTCTAAATCGATGCAAGCCTGTCTGTCGCTCTATTCGTCCGATGTCTGTTCACGAATTATTGGGTTTTAATCTGCATGCCGATAGTTTGGTGAACTTTCAAATCACACATTTCGGCAATCGGAATGAACCATTTTTACGACCGGTTTCGTGATGTGAAGAAAAAGAATGTTTAATTTTGCTCAGCAAAAGGAGTATTTTTACATCTGTTTAATTAAACAAATGCCCAACTTTTAGCTGTGACTCTGTTTTCAAGTCACTGCTGGACAAACGCACTCACGAAAAGCATACACTTATATAAGAACAAAGTGTCAGTTAGAATATTGATCCAAAATAGTGATGTGACCTCTTAATGTTTTAGGTGGCATTTAGTTTATGCCATGTAGATACCTTTTCCGGCCGCTTTCCATATAACGGTTCTCATGAAAACTAAGTGTTCATATAGTAACAAGGTCTGGTATATAATATTTATAAAATTCGTGAAGACATCCGATATAGGGACTCTTATGGAAAGTAAACCTTGACCTGGCAACAATGCACACAAATTACACAAATAGGTTAAGAATTGTATTAACAAAAGGTGGTGCAAGATATATTAGCCCTTGTTCAACCATAATATTTTAAGGAGTTATGGCCAACACCAAGAAATGGAAATATGTTACATTTTTTTTTATACTCATTTACAACACCAAGGATAAAATAGCTCTATAAAGGATATATTCTTGAACAGTACCAACTTACGAGTCCATTTAACCATGTCCGTTTTTACTCATGACAAGTCGTGCAGTGGTTGTAACAAATATTCTCTCGGCCCCAAATATTAAGACATTGGCCTCAAATTTTTGCCGAAAAGTAGTGGGGAACATTTCTCACACGCACTGTTTTATTTATACAAACGTATTTGTAATAGTGGATAAATCTTTCATCTACTTCCAATGCAAGCTTATGGAGCATCGAAATATGAATTTTTCATTGTCATTTTTAAATTTTTTGTCTTAAGATAGCGCATTCTTTCTCTCGAAAAGTCTCGATCACAGCCGAATACAATTTGTATACTCGTCTTGAAATTGTGTTCGCCGCTGTCGTACCACTGCGCTCCAAAAGAAGACTAATTTAATCTTGTCTTTTTTAAATCTATTTTGGCCACTTGTTTGGAATATTTTCACGTAAACGACACATAACACTCAAATAGCATTCGTTATTTGGGTCTGCGAAAGGAAATTATAGTTCACACAACCACGATAATCGAAGAAAGCTATTAACGTCATCTTGATTTTTCAACAACTTTGGCGTGGTTTTTCTGGTCGTGGCATACCTTTTGCATAATATTCGCTCGATTGATCGGTTGTTTTCGGGTCGTAGGAGTAGATCCAAGTCCCATCTCCCGTTGCAGTGCGTTTGATAGTCAGAAATCGTCTCCTCACACACATTGTAGAAAACGGACAAAATACTTTTTGTGTCATATAAAATCAAGCCCAGCTGAAGCCTAATGACATTTCTGATGTGAAATTTGCCACAGATGTCCGCCACAGTGCTGCCAATTTAGAAAAAAAGTACTTTTGATATTCGTAAACCCGCACAATTTAACGGGAATATTTGTCTTACGTCGCGGTCACAGTTTTATAATATACTTAAGGACTGCGAGTAAACACCACATTAGCGGTGGCTCTTACTACTGGCTGGCTATTATTACTTGTCTTTTACTAATATGAATACAGCTCCCTGCGCAATATTACCGTTGCAATTATAAATTATTGGGTGGCTTTAACTTTGCATCTTCATTTCTTCTTCTTTCTTCATAAGTGAGGGATTGACACAACTGTCACCTACAGGATCTTTCGAGAAGTGTCTTTCATTAAGGCCATAAAACACATAAATTACCGTTAATTTTCAAAATCCACGATTTCTTAATTACTTTTCATTTCGACAAACCGTACAATAGTTCTTTGCTACTTAACGCTTCGAATCATCTCTTCTCGATTTGCTGATCTTTAGAAAAAGAAAGAAAATTATTTCGCAATAGGTTTTGCGGGACATTTATTGGATGTCTTACGGTACTTTCTTCATGCTTTCATTTATTGGTTGAACCATTTCCCACACCATTGATAACACAATAAGAAAAATTACTAAATGATCGAAAAGATCGATTTTCTGGATGTATATTAGGTATCTCGAGCATGTCGTATAACTTGCGCATAAAATACTATTGGAGGTGAAAAAACTGTTAAGCATAAGATGAGTGGATTCGGCCAAATGCAGTAAATCCATACTGAAATGCAGATATGGCAGATATGAGATGAAAAAGAAAAATTGCGCACCCGTTTAGTTTCTCGAAGCAAAGCTTTTCGAGCTTGCTGTGCTGCCAACTTCACCAATTTTTATCCGACTGCCTAAGCGAAGTCGTTCAGTGAATATCTTAAGATTTTTTTTTAAGGGCTTTTTGTGAAGTCAGTTTTCCCAGTTTTCCCGATATTCGAAAAGCGAACTTGCAACACTCCTTAAAAGCGTCAAACGTTGGTAAATTCATTACTTTTTTTTTGCGTGAGAAAATGTTCTTTCTAATGGTGTAGCGCGTTTACTTACATGGCAACAAATGCACCGATACCGACTCAACCGATATCGTACTTAAAGGAGCGATATTCATAGAAGCCATCGTGATAAGATTTGGGTAAAGTCACACATGTGACGCGCAGAAAAATCCAGATCAAGTCGATTTGTCTGCATACTACCAATATGAAAGGGAAAAGCTAACAAGGGTAGTCTCTAAAATTCCATTTGTGAATGTCTCAGAATGAAATATTTTATGTCTGAATTTCTTATTAAGTATAGAAAAATGTATTTTTTATTAGGTTAAACTGCTTCAAAAAATGGTCACGTATCAAATTCGTATCATCACGTCCAGATGTCGTTCCACTTACAATTGCCTTGATAAGCATTCGGTTGGTGAACTTGATTAACTCCTGTGTCAGATTTTATAGCGTTTAAATTCGTCTATTTTGGCTATGCCCAAGAAAAACGCAAACGCAACTGCTCGTTCAACTTAAATTTCAATATTTATTATAATCACTGTTATGACATGATAACAAAGCCTATCGGACAGTGCATGCTTTACGTTCGACTCTGTCCCTCGAGTTTTCTCAGTACGTAAACAATGAGGAATACGAAAAGGAAAACTCGCGCGGTAAAGTGATATATATGACAGCGAGGCGAGTAACGAAAAAACCATTCGCGATACATGTAATGTTTGGCTATAAAAGAAAAAAAACGAGACCAGCTTACATTAAATGCAACTCTTGAAGTGTATGTTGCTCGGTTAAGGTAAAGCATTGTAAATCTATTATCATACGCTAGCATTGCACACCCGCTCAGCAGCCAAGTTCTGCATACATGCATACAAGGCAGGACATGCGTCAGCATTGTAAAGGATGTGGTATGTACGCCAATACGTAGCAACAACAACAACAACGTTTTTGTTCTTATTTAGTTTTTTGGTGTCACCAAAAAAATGGTAGAGAACTCGAAAGAAAAAGAAGCAAAACAAAACAAGTAGCGGACAATTATGAAGCGCGGTGACAATTTTTTGAAGTGCCAGAGGATGCACCTATTTGGTTGGAGTTGTGGCGTGCATGTAACGCTATGTAACGATGTGTGTTGTGATGACGAGAATACCTGAATCGCTTCGTGGCTTTGCGCGGCCTTGTGTATGTGGGTGTGTAGGTGTGTCCTTTTTTAGGAATAAAAAGATGTTTCATATTTACGAGAGATTTTGAGCTTTAGTTGAGCCGTGCGCCGTGCGCTGTTGCATATTTATGGCTTTAAACTAAATACTATAACTGGCTATTGTTGATGTTTCTTTGCTGACAATGGCTTGTGCGGAATATTGCGAGCCAGAGTTTTGGATGGAGGATGCGACTATTGAAAAATTATGATGCATTTTTATGGATTTTCGATGTTTTTGCCGCGTTTTGCTAACGAGTTGTAGTGCAAAAGAATTATCATCGATGCCACCATTTTTTCTTTTTTGCTTTTAGGCCTTCTTTCGTCCTTCGTTGACAATGCGCCCATTAATGCCATTTTTTTTGGCAATACATTTCATACGTGCATGATGATGATAGGCTTACAATGGTACGCACCAATACATGCACGCACCCACACACATTCGGACAACGATTGCAATTTATAACAAAAAGCGGACATCCGGTGTACTGTGACTTTTTTTTCAAACAGTTTTTTCTCTGACTTTAACTGATTTATGAGTTTGATGGACTCATGCACACATGCAGAATTGTAACGGGTTGCTCTACAGGCGTGCATTTGTATTGCATTTGCGGACGTTTAGGGGTGGGCCCGATTTTACATGTGTTGTATCGTTCAACTACTTTGATAGCGAGTTGTTGCTTTTGTTGTTGCACTATTGCAAAAACGCATTAATACCTAGAGCTTGGCAGCCTGGCAGTCCGGCCGTATACTTCGTACGTATATAACGGTTGGATTTATTACCAATAAAATAACGCGCAAAAAATCGCCTGCGTGAGAACTTTTATGAATTTATGCATTTTTATGTTCAGTAACCACCATTGATAGGTTAAGTTCTTGTTTTACGAGTTTTACAGCTATGGCATGAGATGGAAAAGTTGAAGAATTGTTGAATGAGCAAAAAATAAAACGCACGAAAAAAAAGTCGAAATAAGAAAAAGCGTTGCCTGTGTAAGGCGAACTTATGCAATAACGTTAACATCCGTTTCCGTACAAATAACTGCTACCCAGGAATGGCACGCTGACTGCATAGCTGGCTGGATGACGTTACTGCCGAGTGTATTCAAGTCTTGCAAAATAACATACAATACGATGTTGTACTGTTAACGATGTAGTCGTCGTCGTCATCACCATCATCATTGAATTGCATAAGAAATGCAGTTTTTTTTTTTTTTTTTTTTACCACCATCAACAGCAGCGTCAGCTCTCGAAAAACTGCGACAATTTACAACATGAGACAGATCGATTTATTATTTGACAATTGTTCAACGAAAGCAGCATTGACATCACCGTCGACCAATAGCGGCCGTAAACCATCAGGTTGTAAATAAAAATAAAAAAGGGGGGAAAAAAATGAAAATTGCGAAGCCCTACAAGTGAATTATATTGCAGTTTTATGTCACCGAACGATGTCCTGGATTTCATCATCGTTGCTGTTGTTGCATTTAAATTCCATTCCCCATTACGGTGGCATTGCAGTTTGTCCCGCTCATTTCAATTTATGCAATTTTTTGGCGTCATTTGTAATTCAGCCTGCCTGACTGCCTGCACGCTTGCCCGCCTGTCTGTCTGTCTGTCTATCTGTGCACTTGATTGTGTATTTCTCTCTCTATCTGCTTGTCCGTCCATTTATTCATCTGTCTGTTTCGTTTGTTATGTCCTTGTTGCAGCGTGTGAAAAATAATGTTTTAAATATTGACAACATGAAATATGTGAAAACAATAATCATAAATTTTTATTAACAACACAATAACAAAAACACATGCCCACCCTGCGTGCACTTACATTTTATGTATACATTTTTTTTTTTTTTTTTTTTTTGTTTTTATTATTTCGGCCTTTTTTTGTAAAATTGCCAAAATGTCCAACAGACATAAAAAAATGTTGATGCTTTTTGTTTCGTTGCATTCATAAATTCACCGAAAGCATCTCTGCCATTGTGCTTTCTCTTCTCTCATTTTTTGCGATATCTAGTAATTGATTGAAGCTGTGTTTGCAAAAGTAATCCTTTTTATATCGTTATAAAAGGATATTTTTTAGATTTTTACATAAATACTGTAAATATTAGTATTAAAATGCTATCCACCAGATAGGAAGAGTTAATCACATTACTTACGCTTCTCAAATTTACAACGGCCACGAAAAATGACAATAAGAAAATGAAAACATGAAAATTTGTTGCTCTTGATAACTAAATAATTAAATTAAATAAAAGTTTCTGGACTGTAGCAACAACACTTAAACGTGGACGTAGGGACAAAGGGTTATTGCGGAAATTTTTAACAAAGTCCCGTCCCTTCAGTTGGGATGCGTATAAGCATGTTTTTGCGTATTTCCTTTCGATCCGCTGTCTCATTTTACTCCCTTGGATTGGATTGGATTTTTTCTTTCTTGCTTCCTATAACAATATTGGGCGTTTCCTTTCCGTGTTCATGATTTTACGTGCCTATTTTTGGGCCTATGTATGATCAATCGCTCGCCGAATATCTCTTATGAGCGCAGAACTGTCATAGTCAGAAAGGCGTGGTAGCGCTTTGACCGAGCGAGCACCCACACTATAGCTGCGACTGCACATCAAACAGTAATTAAAGTATGGTCCACCGACTTGAAGGTCGCATTTTTTATCTATTTGGCTTGCTAAACCCCAGTATAATACCGGGCTACAAATCTTGTAAACAACAATTCCTTTGTCTTTACCTCTATATTTTATACTCTACTCCACTTCTGACACCGGGGTGCATTAGGTTTGTGCGGGTCTACGCAACATTCAGAATTACATGGGATAGACACGCCTTTCATTATGTCGATCGAGTCAAAATCACTTTTCTGATTTGATTAAAACTTTCTGCCTTTCTGTCTGTCCGTCTTGTTTTCTTATGTTAAAATTGCAGGCCACAATTTTTGCAATAATTTTGAGATAATTTGATGAAATTTGGCACAATGACGTATTTTGGACCAAAGAGGCACGCAAATAATATGGTTCGGACCAGACCACCCTTGGGCATAATATTTGTACGAGTTTTATATTCTAATACATTACACTTCATACCTAAGATACCCGCGTAGTGTACGAATGACTATGTGTGATGCACGTACGCGATCTGCAAATATTATAGGAATAATTATAAACTTATATAGAGCCCAACAGCGCAAGGTCTACTTCGGTCCGGTCACACCATTTATAATAGCATGGAAGCACTTGCCTTGACTTCGCTTGTCTATAGCAGAATAGCTGGAGGCATAAGTAATATTATTGTTGAGTAGGTATTAGTACTCCATAAACACCACTTTATCCGAAGGCACGCTCGTCAACCTATTGTGCTGGCGTACAGCAATGGAGCTAAGCTAGCCTAGGAAGGAGGGTGAAAGAGAAAAAACCACTGCATGACAGCGGGTTGATTGGCAGAAACTCCAAGATATGACATTTTTCCGTTGTTCAGAGAGAGGACAATCGTCTCCTGATCTATGTTGGTCACAGCTTGTTTTAAAAAAGCTATAGCATAAAAGCATAGCAGTGTTCTCAGCTCTAATTGCTTGTTTAATTAAAAAAATGTACGCACTTTTTCTTGTGGACCTAATTAAATAATAAACTTAACTTTTAAAGGTCTTCAGTAGATCGCCAGACGACATTTTTAAATCAGTACAGAATAAAAGATTGAATTTCCCAAATACGATCTATTAACTAAATGTAAAAAAGGGTTAATGCTTACTGGATTCTTTCTCTCTTCTTGTTGCATCTAGCAAGCTAGAAAGCACGAACGCTGAGATGGAGCATTGAGATCTGCACTAACACTCCTAGTTAATCGTTATAGGACAGGTTTTAAAATGGGCACAATCATAGCAAATATTGATTGAAAGTCGACGCTTATGTTAACGTGGATTATATAAAACTGTAATGAAAAATAAGCATGATCCGGTAACAAACTCGTCTATAATGGGCGACAAATTGTGATCAGTGAGAAGTATTTTTATCTAAAATGCGGTATGAAATATTTCTTGAGGCCGTTCAAAAGACAAATACAAAAATCATGTCTATCTATATCGCTTGGCAAGAACAGATAGATGTCAAATAAGAAGCTTCTTCCCGTTGGTTCATTTTTCATTTTCACTTTCTATTGAATTTTTTTTTTTGTGTGTCTATGAATTGGAAAATTTTGAATTTCCGGATTGGAAAACTTTCCGATTAAAGCGCAAGTGGTTTGTTAGGTATTAGTTTTATCTTTGATTGTTTAATTGTTAACTACTTGCCGGTTTCCCAAAAATTATTGAGAGTTTTTCTCGTGCGAGAACATGAATGCCTTAAATGTGAGCTCATCTGGTCCGATCACACTTTATTTGGCAGCTGAAGCTTAAGACTGATGGCAAAAAAAAACATAAGAATTGCTATGCAGTGAATGTTTCAAAAAATTGAGTGATTTGTGCAGCCCCGCAGATGATAGGTTAACGCTCTCGAGAAACTTTAATGTTAAAAATGAATTGTATGTGACGAGATGCTCTAACGTTTGTGACACAGCTCCAGCCGGCGGTCATGTATGCGAAGGACGCAATGTATCGAGAGATTAGTACCATTCTTCCCCACCTAGATTGAGGGGTAATATCCGGAACCTACTCACGGATAAAATATTGTAAATAAAGCCTATAACGCTGGATCTAGATTTCAGTAAACTGTGAAGACTTGAAAGCATCTACCGAACAGAACATGCAGAACCGTCAGAATGCAGTTGCCTCCATTTTCTGCTTACCATTTGTTTCCTTCGCTACACAGCTGTCAGGATGGCGTCAAGGCGGTTTGGCATCGTCTGGATAAGCAAGGAAATTGCATATCTGCGCTTGTAATATCGTATTTAAATATATTTTCATTGTGTTGTCGCAATTTTTCTCCGAAAATCGTTTAATCGTTTTGCTCTTTCCCTTGACTTGTTGTAAATTAATCTTGGGAAAATTTCTTGTCATATATTAATTAATTTTTCATATGATGAAAAATGTTCTGCGTAAGTTTTGTGCTTTGGCAATTTTGTGTGGACGATATTCTTTTGAGAATATTTGATTTTGACATTTTATTGATATTCAGTTCGTGCTCTCCTTCATTTCCTCTATTGTTACTCTAATTAAAGATTAATGATTAGGAAAATGTGAAATGTCAATAAAATAAATTATTTTAGAGAACTTCCTACATACATCCATACAAGTCACCGTTCGGATTGTTTTGTGCAGTTCTGATTAGAAGCGAACGAAAAGAGGGTTGTTTAGGTGTCCCCTTACCTATTGGCCTTCGTCGATAACTCAAGGTAAACATGAATTTACACAAAAACCAGATGTTATTTACAAACTGAAAATTGATTTAATGGGCAAGACAGGAAAACTCGTTTGAGCCAAAGGTATAGCTATATGAACTTTTTAGATCAGAGGGTGATCGGGGAAGTTCTCAAACCCAATTGTTTGAGATTTTCCTCAAAATGTCTTTATGGAGAGATCGAGATTATTATTATTTTTTTTTTCTTGCTAAAAGAAGTGAAAGGGAGTTGAAATGGAGAAAAAGACATTTTTTTCCTTCGTAATAAAAATTTCCGCAACATTATTGAATTTATGAGTATTTGTACAATAACATTATATTGTGTAACAACACACTTTTATACAACAATAGTAACGAAATATAATAACATATAAAAATGAAAAAGAAAAGGATAAAAAAAGAATGCATAAAAGAATCAGCAGCCAGTGAAAAGAGAAGAACATCAAAAAAGGATCACAATAAATATTAAAGGTTCTCTTTTTTCTTTGTGTTATTTGGCGGAAACCAGTTGGCCAACATAAAACTTGTAGGTCTTGCTGGTGCACAAAACAAACGCAGAAACAATTGTTCTGTGGAATTTTCACAACCACCTCGCAAGTGGTATATTAATTTTGTTATACATCTGTGGCATATTTGCTTTTTTAAAACGCCTTCTGAACAAAATTAGTTCACTTTCGCTTAGCTTCTTAGTATGAATCAAAAGCAAGCAAAAATCTTGCAGTGATTTTGAAGTATTCGCTATATCCTTAGGCGGAGCTATGTCTAGTTATCCGATTTGGTTCATTTCTGAAAGTCTTTATAGAATTCGTAGGTATTGCAAATTCGTTTCTGTTCGGTGTTCAGTTTTGTTTTGCATTGTTAGGTTTTAACCTTTGTTTTGTTGTACATTCTACGGCTTGAGCAGAGTGGGTCTAGTGAAATATTTTAATGTTTATTTATATAAATTTTCATTTAAAAAAAAAGGTGTTTTTTAAAGCCAATGTAAGGAAAAAATTACAACGGTAAAAATATACGAACGGATATATATGCGTAATTTTAGATTCTTTTGTATATGTTTATATATATATATATATATATATATATATATATGTCCAGGTCATATTTTATATGCAGAAGGATTAAGTAAGTATACACTCGGCAAATACACCGAAAAAAGAGTGGATAGAAACGTGAAAAGGAATTCGCTATGCACGAAATAAAAAAAAATAATAAATAAATAAATAAATAAACATAAAAATAATAAATTGTTGAATGACCAACAAATGTTTGATCAACAGGGACACCTTTAGTGTAATATACAGATACATTATATGTTTCTATGCATTGTATATATATGTATATATATATATATATATATATATATATATGGGCAGAGAAAGATATAAATGTAAACTTGAAGAAAGTTGTTAATACAGTAGATTATAATGAAGTGATAAACTGACTTCTTTTGTAACATGAAAGATTTATTTCCACTTATTAGCCAAGATCGGCTGTTTTTATTCCTATTATTATTACTATTATTATTATTATTATTATTACTATTCCAATTTTTCTAGGTGAAACAAGCAAATTGAAGGACTAACGTGGCATCAGCACTTAGAAAAAGGTAGATGGTTGGTTATCTTAAAGCAAGCACAGAACACAATGCAAATCATCACAGTTGCAATGGACGTTATTCGTGACGATCTTTCTTATAAAAGTATAACCATACCACGTGTGCTTGCATCGAATCACCTGTGATCAAATGTAACTCTCACCCGCTCATTAGAATCGCGGAAATAGTTTGTGTTGTGAAATTTTCATTTACACGTAACGTTACGACGTAATACAGCGTCCAAAAGGTACGAACAATTATAATTTTTTCTTTTTTAAATCTATTTATTATTCCAAACATCGCCAACTTCGCCTACGACGCCTTCAACCCCAAACTCCAATAATCTTCGTTATTAATAGTTCGACCCGGCAGGAGGAACTCACAGTGCGCAATACAACGGCAATCGGAAAAATCGATTTTTGGCTCGTCTTTTAAACGATATTCGCTCAATTAATCGGTTGTTTTCGGATGCGTAAACCCAAGTCCCCTTCTCCCGTATTATCGCGTTTGATAGTCGGCAATCACCTCCTCCTCACTTACGTTGTAAAGATCGGAAAAAATACTTTTTGTGTCATACAAAACTAATCGCAGCCGAAACCCTCATGATGTTTTTGATGTGAAATTTGTCACAGACATCTGTCACAGTGCTGCCAATTAAGAAAAAAAATATATCTGATATCTGCACGCCCGCGCAATTTAACATGAGTATTGGTTTTACGTTTTGATCACAGTATTATATGATTAGTCTTGGCATTTCCTTAAAGTTCAATATTTTATTGATAAAGTGTTGCGCATGTCTTTCAAGATGTCTCCGCGTATGAATATTCGAATGAATTAGTGGGAAGGTTTTGATCTTCGCAATATTTCTGTTTAATCGTAAGCTTTTGCCTATAATTCTAAATTGAAGGAATTGTGCTTGATTGGGATTAACATACGAGTAGGGCGGACGGTAGTGCCGCACGAAGTGCCAGTGGTATTCGTTACTTTATTGACACTGTTCCACCCGACCGACAAACTAACTGTAATGATAATCGTTTTATGCTTCGTTTCGCGAGCTTGAAGCTCTAGCTCTAGCTTCAGTTGTAAATCTTGATACACTTTCCTGTTGGATATGATAAAACTGAACGTACCCTGTCGCCTTTAAATATTTGTAGGACGAAGTAGTATCTTCTAACATATCTAGGCTCCCCAGAGGAACTTCGTCGTTAAAAAGTCGAATAACGACTTACTTGGCTTATTCACTTCAACGTGTCAACATAAATGTGTGCTTTCTCTCTAACATGCAGTAATTATGAAGCAAATGAACATAAGAAATGCAAATGCGAAAAGAACTTTGGCTTGTTTCGTGAAAGTAAGAGGTTCACCGATGAAGATAAACACTTCAAACTCTCATCCTGTAAGTGGTTCAATCGCCCACGCAATTAAGCATCTTTGTGAGCGTTTCTTTTTGTTAATAACGCTCTTCCTTTCCTAATAGGTAGCGAAACCCTGTGGCCACTATTTACTATTTTAGTTCTTGTAGGTTTGATTGCTTTAGAGACCAAGAACTGGGACTAAGCGTCCTCTACAATTTGTAGTTACCACTCAGAACATCCATATGCTCGCCATCCATTGCATTATTTACAAAAAGTGCTGAAAAATCTAAAAGTTTCAGACAAATGCAACAGCACGTATCCACTTAGCTTTTAAAGCCCAATTCCGACCATTGTCCATATTTTGCTCAAAATCAATGCTTTCCCATAATTATATTATAATAAATATGATAAATTTATCAGTGCTATGCAAACTTCCATTGAGAGTAAATTTTACTTCTTAATAGAAACAGCAAAGTGGGAGGAAAGAGAGTGTCAACGTAGGATAAGACGACATTGTTCTCTTATAATGGGCAAGGATAGAGAGTAGAATCCCGATTTTTTATTTGGCTTATGTGCGAATGTTAAACTTTCAGAAGACCAATATGTTCATTACCTTTTACAGATATTTTTCTTCAGAGTTTTTATGTGTAAAG
Organism: Glossina morsitans morsitans; assembly: GCA_001077435.1. NCBI lineage: Eukaryota > Metazoa > Arthropoda > Insecta > Diptera > Glossinidae > Glossina > Glossina morsitans. Next base: position 22,026 of record CCAG010015696.1, read on the forward strand.
TATGCGAGCTTTTCAAAAAATAACGGCAATTGTAGTAAAATAAACCAAAATAACAAACCACAGGAAGTCATTTAGTACACAAAAGAAGCAAAACAGACGAAAAAGAAGTACAGACAGACCAACCAACCCAATATGATGACAAAAAAAAAAAAAACAGTAAATTTACATTAAATGTTACAGAACTTATTATAAACTTTGAACAACAAAGGTATCAAAAACGAAATGAAAAACACAACAGACTTTTCGACCATAATTATTGACAAGATTTATATTCAATTACAAGACGGATCGACAAGTAAAAGCATATGAATAACCTCGTCCATGTACGCAGTGCACAATAAAAAATGATTGAAATCTTGTAATTTCAAAATAAAATTACCTGAGTAGTGTGAGCGAAAGGGAGGCAGACGCGGTAAATTTTATTGGTTTTAATCTGCAATAAATCATTAAACAGACTGAGGTGCGCTTTGAAGATATTGCAATACCCTGAGGAAACCAACCCCCTGCCTTTAGTTGACGCTACAGTTCACCGTCTTCGTAATATGTTAAGTTACAAAGCATACACACATACAATCTATTTTGCAGTTATAATGGGTGAAGTTTGTCCAAAAAAGTGTTGAATACTCTCAGGAATTGTACCCATTTTTGTTAGCGCATAATATTATTTCCACTTTCAATCCGATTTGGCGAGAACTCGTAGCTTTTTCCCATTTTGCCTTCTAAGAGCTATGTTCAATTGATTACAGTTTATATAAAACAATACCCTGTCGAGTATATAGGATTCGTATCAAGTTGCTTGTTATTTATTTCTGTCTATTTCACACAGTTTGTTCGCTTTTATTAGTTTCATAGTGATTTGTAGTTAAGACATGCAACAACATTGCAAATGCATAACATTTCCAGAGAATACACGAAAAAAATAACTGTCAGAAACTTCCAAAGAGAGGGAAAGAAAGAGAAATAGAAAGAGATAAAAACGAAATTTATATAAAATGCTAACATAAGGAGGAAGAATACTGAAATCATGGGAGTGTGTATGTTTGCGTATTTATCTATTTTCATTGTTGTCTCAGTAATTTATAGCCCATTAAAACTGACACTATTTCTATCTAATTCGACAAAAAAAGCTTCTTAGAATGCAGAGCTAACGGAACGGTTGCAGATGTTGAATATATACGTTCTATGTCTGTATCTGTTTGCTTTTCGTGGTAAATATTATAAGCGAATCATAAATTTGTGTGTTGTACATGCTTGCAAATGATTTCTTAGACATCCGCTTCCGTTTCATAAGCGAAGGGATGTTAACGTGGGCAGCAAGTCGTACCACCTCGAACCTCGAACAGTGTCGTTGTCTTAACGCCTTAAGTTTTTAATTGTTTTTTTCTCTCTCTCTCTCCCTCTCTCTCTCTCTCTCTCTCTCTATAGATGTATAACATAAATATATATCAACAAATCATTTACACAAATGTTAATTATTGTCTTGTGAAGCAAACGTACACACTTACGTGTGCGTACACGTACATTTAATTATATTGTAATGTCATCTTCTTTTGTTAAACTCCGATTTTTCTCAGTCAGTCTTTCTGTATAGCTCACGTATGTGTATGTTCGGCGTATCCCTCCACATTCTCATAATGAATATAATAATAGTAATAATAATAATAATAATACGATATAATTCATCAGAATGTGTTTCCTTTTTGAATTTATGCTGCCGTTGTATGGGCATTTAAATGCCTACTTCCATATATCTTCATACGTGTGTTCAAGTTTATATGTTCCTGCTAATCTTTTTATGTGTTGTTTTTATTTTACTCGTTTCATAATTTTGCAATATCAACAAATGCTTACTTGTTCACTGTTAGCAATATTTTTTGCTCCCACCACTTTGCCTGGTCAATTATATTTGATTTTCTCGACTAAGCATGTGTGCGGTAGTCGGTGACTGTTACAGTCGTGTGTGCGATTTTGAATTGTAAGTTTCCTTTTTAATTGCTTTTCGCTCTGTTCGTGTTGCTGATTAGAGCTTTCTGGAATGGAGACATTAGAAAAATCTGTCGCTCTTCTAACTGCCTTCTATTTCGTCTATTAGCTTAACATATAGGTTTTCTTTCTTGTTAACAAAATATTGCGTGTGTGTGTGTGTGTGTGTGGAATGGAGTGGTTGTTATTTAATTCTGCTTTAACATTTCTTTTTCGATTTTATCTTCTCGTCTTGAGACGTTTACGCCAAGCTCTCAGTGTGACTCTCAGATTGGCATACCTTGGTTCCGTGCGACGCGACAGACTACACCTTTACTTGCACAAGAATGCTTGCTAATAATTAATATTTTCAACTACAAAAATCAATTGCCAATAGAGTGATGAAAACACTCTGAAAGAGAAAATTATTGGAGCCACAACCAACCTAACTATAAAGCTGCATTACTCAATTTATAACGGAAGAAAAAAAAAAACAAAAAATGGTATTAACGGAAAAAGACTAAGACCTTGTCAGGAAATATCTTTCAGTTTTAGCCCCGTTCTTAGGATAAGACCCTGTTTTAGTTTTAGTCGTCTGTTTGTCTCTGCCTATATAGAATTCTTAGTGCCAATACAGTTCTACGCACCACTGAACCAATTCGATTAGGCCATGTAAAAAGTCGTTGCGGTTTTTTCCCGCGATATGGTCTTAACGCCTACATATCGGACAACGCTGATTGTCTTAAACGAACATGTGCTTAAAAGGTAATATTCCAGATTAAATTTTTCGTGAAGATAGTTTTCTCATTCTTTGGTCATTTAAAAAATTATATTGACTTGAGAACGGCGGAAATATCTGAAGAAAGGCACTATTTGATGCTTTTGACTATAAAAAAGATAAAGTGAAGTGTACGGTGAAAATGCTGTGAGTAAACGAAAGACAACTGACAGAGCGAGATCGTCACGCACGCTGTCAGGAATAGGGGAAAATCAACTACATGATACTTTGGAACCAGTGGAAAAGAGCAGACTACACAAAGCAGCTCGAAACCGCGGAAAAACTCCCAAGGCTTTTTATATGACCGATTATATCGACTTAATTCTATAGCTGTGTAAATGAGTCCAAGTGTTTGCTTTATGGATAAAAGCAATCATGCCAAATGTGAACAGAACACATGTGTTTGTTTGTAGACTTTACGGAAGTGAAGCCAAGTGAAAATTTCCATATCGTTTTTGTCGAATTTTTTCGCCGAATGCTGTATAGAGTGCGACGAAAACACCGCTTACATCAGCAAATTGCTGATATCAAAGTTATGTACTAAGATTTTTCATTTGACACACAGGGGAAATCAAGCTCGGACACTGAGACTAAAGAAAAGAAAAGATTTAGGTTGAAAAAGATTTATATATAATCGAGGCATGTACAGAATAAGTATTTTATGCATATTATGAAACCATCTAAATAACATGATATAACAACTGCATGTCCCCTTAGAATTTTTTTATATGCTAAACGCTCCGTTCAAGGCGCTTATTTCAAGAATAATCGAGCTGTTGTTGTTATTGTGGAAAATTTAACTTCGATTAACACAAGCGGGGTTTGAAGCAGAAGAACGCAACGAAATTAGGAAGTACTAGTCTAATGCTGTCTAAATTGGAAAAAAAATATTACTTTGATTTATCCGTCTGTGTTCACATACGATTCCTTTACTTCTGCCACTTTGTACCTTTGTAATGAGCATAAAGTCGTTTAAACAATATGTGTTCACGTGGTTATAAAAATAATTAACTAATTCAAGCATATTTCAATTATTCGTTAATGCGAACATTTTTATACCCATGATAGGAATTTCTGATGTTTTGGTTATATTATAGTATTAAGAAGCTGACATCTGAGGCTCTAGAAAGATTTGATCAGAGAAAAATTTTCAAGTGATCTCACACAACAGACCTTAACAGTGATGTCGGATGTTAGGACGTCGACAATAACACAAAGTGTCCAGAAGAATTCGACAATTTTAAGATGTTTCTGTAAGAACCTGGTATAGCTGGATGATAAGCAGACAGTAACATAAAATAAGTTTAGTTTTATCCGCCTGAATGGCTGCGTAGGCTAAGGATCTCGACTAACAACTCAATGGTCGTGGGTTCAAACGTCAAGTGCGGTGCAGTTTTCAGTAAAGCGGATAGGCTAAGACGCCAGTGCTTTAAGACTTTAGTCTTTAAATTTAATTCTCTGGCTAAATAAATTAGAATAACAATAAGTTCAGGTTCGGCGCCGCCATGATCAAGAACGAATGAATAAAACAACAACAAAAATCTGTTTAACATCAGAAAACGGATCCGAACCCCCGCCCACATTTTCTTATTGTCACTTATTTCATCCATTCATTACGACTCTCACGGCTCCATTTACGACCCGGAACTGTCAATAAAGTGACCGTCATGTAAAGGTTTTGTTGGGTAGCAAAGCAACGATTCCGAACGACGATCCGGAAATAGTAGAATATTTTTTTGGCGGTATCTAAACATATATATTTTGGAACCGTGCATGCGGATAAAAGATTTTGAAAATAAAGATACAACTATTAGAGGCATTTTATGACGTCAAAGTACCGAAAGGTAAGCAAGGCCGCCAAGTGAATGACGATGGGAGAGTCAAAGAGCTAAAATGCTATAACTACAAGCAAACTTAACACATAGCTAGCGAATGCCGTACATTGAATAGGGGAGAGTAATGGATTTTCCAAAGGAGGGATTAGAGCTTCTAAATGGCGTAGAGAGCGAAAAGAGTCTGATGACCGTATGAGGAACCGTCGCGGAGAAGAAGATGAAATAACAAGACTATAATCAGGAATAGAAAGACCGCAATCATACTTGCAGGGCATACAATATTGGCCATTGTTTTATAGTTAAGAATTTCTAAAGTGACCCTAGGTCTTACAGAAAGATCGTTCGAAGACTTAAAGGTCCCTATAAGACTTTTCAGTCTTCAGCGAACGATACATTCCCGGTGAAGAAATATGGGAAGAATGTGGGAAGCGGCTGGTAGTACCATGGACTATGGTTGGCCGCTTCACCTGCGATTGATGGTAAAAACGGAACGATTTTAAGTCAGCATGTCCGAGTTGTGGTAGCCCTACATACCTATAGGTAATTATTAATTATAAGTATGAGTAACTATAAGTATAACTAACAATAACTTTGGTTTAAGCGACGACGACAACAAACGGCGACAGACGAATAAAAGAGGAAAAAATACTTAAATTCCTTTATTAAGGCTGTTTGTGGAAGACACCGATCCGTATACAAGTGTTGTTGAATTTTTTAATCTTCACCGCAGATATCTGAAAATACAGATCGAAACCAGTCTCAATTAAGCCCCAATGGACAAATGCTTAGAAATCGAGCCATTTTCAACCTCTCATCTTACAAACAGCGATATTAAAACTCGTGACCTCCGACATTCTCGAAATACTCTTGCTTAACGTCTATTGCTATGTTGAGAAATCAGAGCAGAGGCTTACGTTACTTTCTTATGAAAACAGGTACAAAAATATTGAAGATCGTATTGGATTTCTATTAACAAAATCAAGTGTAAGCTAAATCTTCAGAAATCAGAATTTCTCTTGAAAATGCCTTTGAATCGGTCATTAAAACTTTGACATGATTTTTTTTTTTTAAATTAACTCTGAGATTCTAATCTACGTCACATACGGAATTCAGCTGCCTTAGTTAATAGTACTTCTTCCTTTTTATAGCATAAAGTGAAGCGTCGGAAAAGACAGGACTTTGAAATGCATTTTCAGAACAAAAGTTGTTTTTTGTTCCGACTCTTGTTCGAAGGAACACGCATTCGCACGTAACGTCATAGAAATGAGTTTGACAGCTAACAACATACATCGATGTCATTGACAAATTTCTAAGGATCAACTACGAAAGAAATAAAATAAAGAATTGAATAAGCAGGCATAAAACATATAAATGCACTTTATCGCTTATTCACACAAATAACGTATAGATTTGTACATTCATATGTACAGTAACACACATACGTAGGCATCACAGTGACATTCAGCTGAAAATGACTAACTGTGCGGTTAGCATGGGATTGTATTCATTTGGCATCGGATGATAGAAAAAACGAGGCACGTGTTTGTTTTATATGGATTTTTGATTTATTATCACATGCAATTTTTCGTTATTCGTCAGGATACTCTTTTATAACGAACCAATACATTCATGCATAGAGAAACAGCAGTGCATGCACTAAGATTTATAAGAACGAATGCGTTGCTGGATTTACTGCATTTATGGCATAAAAAACTTTACTACAATTTGCGAGTTTGTGTGTACGTGTTCGGTATATTGTTGAATTTGGCGACACAATCACTAATACCTATGCATTGCATATACATAGTAACAATGAATTATGGCATTTCAAATAAATGCAAAAAGAAAATTCAGAAACCCATAAAAATTTATGCCATTGAGTGAAAATGAAATACATGAACATGTCGTAAATCATTAATTTTATAGAAAAATGTTTGCATGTGTATTCTTTATTATTTTTTTCCTTTTCGCATGTGCGAGTAATGCTCGGATTGCAATTTGTCAATGTGATGTGCAATCATAGGTTTTTCTTTTTCTCCTATTGTCAATAATTTTTCATTAGCAAATTGAGAATTTTTTTTTTTTTTTTTTTTATTTATATATCTATAGATTACAAAATAATTTATCTGTAAACTGAAAAAAGCAAATAATAAAGTTCTGCCCAGCCTGAAGAGTAGCTTGTATATTCACCCTCCCGATCCATAGTGTATACGGCATGCTAGGTATTCTGATAATTATGGGCACGTTCGCTGAGATGGCGGGAATATGTCTTCGCAATATCTGCATCAACATTTAGATATAAATCTACTAAAGGCAGGTGTGCCTTTCGAGCGGACGTTCGCAGAGAACTTTATTTTTGCACCACTCCATGTGTAGATGTTGGATGGATGGACTGAGTTCAACTAAACACTGCATAGGATCTCCTTGCAAACGGAAGGTTGCAAGCTATTTGATGAGCGTGACGTGCCTTAGACCCCCTTTGCCTGTAGGTGTAACAATTTCGTAAACAATTTTGACGATGATGAGTTCTTTGTAAGATTTCGATTGTTTTTCGTACGAAATTAATTTCGCGTCGTTACTGTGGCTAAATACAGTTTTGTGATAGTAGTCATCAATTCGTTCGGAGAAAAGTGACTGTTCCATGTATTTATTTGATCGGAGACGACGAGCTGATCGTGGCATTGAATGGTACAACGTTAGCTATAATTTAACATTCTGTTCTTCTTCAAATTTGAAATATGCGCGAAGGGATTAAACAAATCAATTATTTTTCATTCGCAGGCTTACGTTAAACTCGTTAAGTAATGGCTATGAAAAATCACCCGCCCTTTGCATTTTTAATACATACACGAATGAATCGGATGTGGGTGTAAAGTTATGTGAAATCGGGGAAGTATTTTGTTTAAATGCTGCATACAGTTTTCGTTATTTTGCGTCAGGACTATTTTAACTAAAGTTTTTTATCATTCCACAAGGACTACACCTCAGTTAACTTGAAATTCCAGAATTAATCTCATCTTACAATCGATACATGTGCATAGGCGTTACTCCGATTGGTACCGTAAGCTAATTGACAACTTGGATAATATTTATTTTTGGAGATTCTGCAGTGTATAACGGTTGTGTAGATATCCTCTGTAGGATTATGTAAAGAAATAACTTAAATTAAAATAAATTTTTCTTGGATTAGATTTAATCTGTTGGGTTAGTACTATTAGAGGAACTATTGTTATTGTACCCGTCACAAACAACACTGAAGAATGAGGAAAATAGTCAGTTTGTCAACAGGTTTGCAACGCCAAGAAAAGAGCGTCTGAGCGCCCATAAGATTTACATTATTTTGATCAGCATCAAATTCTCAATAAGAATGTCCGTCTGTGAGTTTATTCGTCTCCGACTAATGCCTGTTATAAACGTCCTTCTGTCCACAAAAACGAACAATCGGTCTCAAGTTTGGCAGAAGTATTCGCAATTCTTGCGAGCGGGTTGGCATTGAAAAAGGGCCAAATCGACTAAAGGACACGGTTACAGTACCACGTAAACTAAACACATCCCTGTTTTCCAAAGAAAAAACTATTTGTTCATTACTCACAAACTACGCAAATATAAACTTACAAACACACACACATTCGCGCATTGTACGGACGGTGCTATGGTCTTACTATGGTACAAAACATGAAAATATCGGCACCGCTTTCCCATTATTGTAATAAATCAAAATTTCGCTTTTTTGTCATAACCTTTTTAACGGTCAGGACAAATCTTCAAAAATATCGTAAATTATGCATACTATTGCCAGTTCGTCTGTCCATCTGTCCGTTTGTTTAACTGCGTAATATTTGAGATACAAATTATCACGTTCCCAAAGATACAGACCTCCTCTTGGTATTTGCAAAGGAGCTTGAAAATGTCCGAAGCCAGCCCAAGCACACGTCTCCAATGGAACATAAGGTGAGAGCATAAATTTCCACATTCTTTCCAAAAAAATTAACCACCTCCACCCCATACGATACTGCATATAAGTTTAGCTATTTCCTTTTTACGATACCGGCCTTGGGCATAACAGATTCTGTCACAGCCGAATACAAATTTCTTTCTTATTTTTGTTATTATTGTAATTTATTTTGATCAAAGAAGTAAATTCTTAGACAAAAGCGCGAGAAACTAAGACTATCGGGTCTTTTTTTTTAAGGAGCTAACTGTAATAATATTAAGACTCGGTATTAAATGGAAATATTGTCTGCTTGCGCTTGCTGTTCTAGATAGGAAGAAAAATCACATTTTGGCTAGTTTTTAATTAATTGTATTTACTTCGTAAGAAACACGCTAATTTAATTGATCAAGGCTTTGCACGGTGTAGCAGAGAACATAATTCATTTGATAGCAGTCTATACATATTCTTGAAAGCTACGATCCTATGAATAGCAGAAACCAAGAACAGAATACATGCATAAGTAAAATTTATGGAATGACAAGATCAAAAACGCCTTCAACTTTTAAAAGCAAAAGATCTACAGGCAGACACACATTCAAAGCAATATGAACGAGATTGAAAAGCTAAAATACCTGTTTTCAGCATTTTGGATATAAATTAAAATAATCTCACAAGAAATTAAAAAAAAAACAAAAAAAAAAAAAAAACAAGGAAAAAGCAAAAAAAAAAAAAGAAGTGATAGGCCGACCATTTCGCAAACGTTGCAAAAATTCCATTGTAGATGGATAAGAGAAGGTTGCACGGAGCAACACATTGCTTAAATATTCAGACAACCCATATGTCAAAATGCTTCAATGACATACTCACTCGCTTACGGTGATATATGTCTGCCTATGCTTGTATATGTGTACGAGATATACACGAGACGGCTGTTCGGAAGAAGACGGTGCGTTTAATTTTTTTCTCTATGTGGCATAGTTGAAAACATTGTGTGCGCATTCAATATCCACAATATTGGGTTTGGCTGCCATAAATCGTAGTTGAAATATCATCTCATGAATGAAATCGATTTCTCGATCGACACACCGTGAATTTCTGCTTTTCGTGTAGATATTGGCGAATAATTATAAATGCATTCTACCCACAAACAGCAATCTTTCCTTCTTACACTCTTTACTAGCCCACCATAACAACCACTACCACCACCACCACCACCACCACCGTCGGCGTCAACATCGTCGTCATCATCATCATCATCATCATCATCATCATCATCATCATCATTCTCATGATCATCGGTAATTGACTTGATCTGCGATTGTAAAAATTTTAAAATTGGGAAAAAAATGATCACCGAGAAAAGCAGACAAGCTCTGAAAAAGAAGAGGAAGAAGACGAAATTGATGTGTCGATGGTATGTGGTCATTGTAGCACACAAATCAATTTTCCCATTCTGTCTGATATTATTGTTGTTATTATTGTTATTAATGTGTTATATAAAATTTCTTGAGTTGTATACAAGCTTCACTTTATTTATTTATTTACTTTTTTTTCAACATTTTTCTCGGTATGCTTGTCTAACATACAAAATTTATGTGTTTAATCTAACAATGAAAATCGATTGTGGGAACTTATTCTTTCAGATGAAGTCCACATTTGTTTCTCTTCTTTTTTCTTTTAATTTAAAGCGTTGCTGATAGAACTAATTTGTTGTTGTGCTGCAACCTACATGGCGATATACGAACTTCAAATTTTTATCTCTATGATTAATATCAGTAATGACTTATAACGTCTTAATTACAAACTGACGCATTCCACATAATTCAACGTATATATATATTTTTATTAAATGGTGACAACCAATCATTTAGAGGATATGTCGCCTAAACGTGTAACACGCCGTGGCTGCAGCTCACGGCCACTGGTGCGCTCAATCGGTGAACTGTTACCGACTAAGCGATTGCGGCAATGACGACTAAAGTAATCTCTCTCGCATTTAACATTTAAACCCGCGAACAGTGATGTGGTAATGGCGATTCCTATTTACGTTGCTATTCATGCGGACATTTGAAGCGTCCAAAGCAGACAACATGAGAGTTGCTTTGATAACGCTAACCGTGCGAAGCCATATTGTAGCGATTGTGAACGCGATAGATGGACAGGTAGACACACAGATAGATAGAATAAAAAAAATATAAAAAACTAATCACGAGATCCATTGATATAATCGAAAGCTATTGCGTTTGCATATAATTAAAAATTTAGTTAATTAATTAAAACATACTATTTTTCACACCACCGGAGCCCTTGGTTATTTGGGTGGAAATGCTTTATTAAAAGTCAGCAGTATGCAAATGTTCCGCTGACTTAATGTTTCCTGATCGATAAATTGTCGATAAAGTCGATCAAAAACTTAATGAGTCCTCTTATTTTGCGAAATCACTGCAGAACTAAACATCGGTAAATACAGGTAATATATGGAAAGAGAAAAGAAGGTCAATATTTGTGTACCACATATATTTAGAGTCGAAAATTTAATGGTCTGAGTTTTTCTGTACGAATCGTTGCTTGAACAAAACTTTGCGCAATTTAAAAGAAAAATAACGGGCGGCGAAAAGTGGATCATATGCGGCAATAATGTACGAAAAAATAAAACGGTAGTCCACGAAGGATGAAGGATGAAAGGACAGCATTGGCCATATTGGCGTCGTGTAGAGTAATGCTTTGCGTTTAATGCGACAAGAATAACTTGGTTTATTTTTTCACTCCCATATCCCAGACGTTCTCATTACCACCTACACCTTAATACAGTTTATTATTGGTACAGTTATTCGTATAACGATTGTCAAAATGATTTATTATATGGGACGTGATCGAAGAAGCCGTCCGATCGGAACCATCTTCATCAGCGTTCGTCCCTGGACGAAAACATCCCAGTGCACCAAATTTCATTAAAATGCACTACTCTGTAGTGCTCTACAATCTGCAGATTGAGCACAAGAATACAGCTCGGGTAGGTGGGTGGACGGACAGACGAGCTGATTTCATATTTAATTAAAATGTTTCCAAACTTGAGCGTGCAGAGTGTACACAAGAAGACAAAATAGACAGACGGACAAACGGACACTAAGCTTAAATCGTTTCAGAAATTAATCCTGAAGTACAATAAAGGTGTTGGATAGAAATTGGCAAAAGTTTGTCGATCCTCATGGCATATCAGTTCATTTAAAATAAAGACATAATTTACTCGAATTTTGGTGAAAAGGTGCCACAAACTTTTGGCTTTGTCTGCTATTTTTCAAAATAGGAACCCAAGACATTGACTGTATAAGATTCATAGAACCGAGTTTTTCAAAAAATCTTGCGGTTTCATTTATGTAGTGTTGTGAGACTGATTAGTGTCTCCTTTATAATATAGGTTATACATAAGGATCGTGCTAACGTTTTCTGTTAACATTTTTCCGAAAATAATCCGCCAGCTTTTGAGCCACATTTTGTCCAATTCTAAATCTCAAGCTGATCTTGTTGGTAATAAAAGGATACGATCTAAATAATTATGTCAAACTTTTGCTAACATCTAGAATCCTTTATTGTCAAATAAAATGGATATAAACAAGGAAAGCGTAAAAGAAGAAATTTATTTCTGCTCATATAGACTCAATTGAAGATTTCCATAACATAATCATGGAATTCTCCATATGCTCAACGTTTGTCATTCCACTCGGGCTGCAGAATATCGATAGCGAAAAGGCTTCAATGTGCTTACGATTATGAAAATACGAAGAAGTGTTTTAAGAATCCGTTCATATTTTGTAAACAGTGCCGGGAATCTTAAGTCACATCCTGGTCTTCTAATAGATACGAGCACATGTAACTTTGTCAAGCGTAATTTAATTGCGAGTACGAATGATCGTTTCTTGCACAAAAAATCTCCATCCTTAACAGAGAAAGAGGAAAAAAAGAGAGAAGAGGACAACGAACATTCACGTCTTCTGCGTGAGTTTCAAGTTGAATCGAACCAGACAAACAAGAAAGGTCATCACCAGAAGTCTGTATGAAGGCATGGTAGGTTTCACGTGCATATGCACGCAGAGATGAATGCTTGCAATAGATAGAATTCTCGGCTGCCGTTAAACTTGACCCTTCTTGGCAACTGCGAAGTTTTCGATAATAAAACCAACTTCATCAAATATTTACTTAAAGTGCTAGAAAGGTATAAAAAAAAAACAAAAAAACAAAAACAAGCTTTTGAAATTACAACAAAAAAAAACAATAAAAAACATCAAATCGAGCAATTATACACGAAGGAATGGACATTTATTACAGATCCTCCGGCTTCGGTTTTCGGGAGCTTAAGATTCTGTCTCGCTGTTAGTTTCTTTCTTTAATTTTTTTTTTTTGTAATTTCTTTAACACAGAATCGTAAGATGAGATCACTAAATATTGTTGTTGTTGTAATTGGTTTAATTCAATGCTGCACCAGGTATATTTTCACAGTTTTGCAGTTTGTGACAATCGTGGCTAGAGTTAACTATAAAGTAGCTAAAGATATTTTGTAACCGATACACAAATTAAATGTTATTTGCTGTGCACGATCATCATTAAGGATGCCAAAGTACCTACATACGCAAACACAAACACAAACACACACACACACACACATTTATATATATATATATATATATATATATATATATATATATATATATATATATATGTGTGCA